>JADGIX010000324.1:0-11006 GCA_027595885.1 Globomyces sp. JEL0801
GTTCAGCTCACCATAAGTGATTGATCGATCTTCATGCTCCACTGCGATCCAATCAGGCTCATTTCGAGCAATTTCTTCAAATGCATAATGAGTACTTTCATACCGAAAATCAGATTTAGGTCCCGCTTTTGGTCCGGCACCAAATCCTTCTAAGACTGCAAATTCCTCTGTTGAAAGTGCACATATTTCGGTCACAGTATGTTTCTTTCCAGAGAGTATCATATCCAGTATGTTCAATAATCCATTCAAATTTATTAATTAATTTGACGATAGTATAATCGCTTAATAACTGACTCTCCATGTTAACGAATCTGGACTTTCAACTATAGTCATTGATAGTGGGAATTCAACATCTGACATTGTCCTGGATAGTGTTGTTTGGATAGGTAGTGATTCAATCTCGGATCCTTGTCGAATGTAATTCAAAGCAGTATCAAAGAAGATTTCATTACTTTGATGATGAATCCACTTTCTCAATAGTGTAAAATTGGGTTGCAAGTGAGAAATAGTTTGGTCATGAAAATCATCTAAGTATTTCATAATGTCTGAAATCTTTGTTGATGGTGTTAAGCGTACAGGAACTGGACTAGTATTGATCTTCATTCCAATTCTGTGTTGAGTATTAGTGAGTTCTGTTTCGAGATTGTTCGTGGCAGAACCAAATGCTATATGATCACTTCTTTGAAAGTAATACACAACCAAAGTCCAAATTGTTTGCATGATAGCATACTGGGATACGTCAAAGATTTCTTTAATGTGATCGAATTTGGTTAGATCCACTTCAAAGGTTCCGATTTCTTCATGGCTCGATTGCATCTCACGGCGATCAGAAATCAATGGGAATGGAACGTTATCAAAATCTTTGAAGAGTGATTCCCAAAATTCCACAACACCTAGTGAATGAGTGGTTGCTGGGTTGGTTACCAGTGGTTGGGTGTTGAGTTTCATCCTTGGTTCCACATTAAATGTTCCGATTTCTTCATGGATCGATTGCATCTCACGTCGATCATCAATCAATGGGAAGGGTACCATTTCAAAATCTTTGAACAGCGATTCCCAAAATTTCACAACACCTAGTGAATGAGTGATTCTTGAATTGTTTACCAGGGTTTGGGTGTTCAGCTTCATTCATGGTTGTTTCTGTTGGAACAGAGTCAAGTTTGTCAGGCGAACCTTCAACGACTAATGATTGACCATTTAAAACCGCGTTTTCATTTAGGTCATTAGCATTGGTGTTGTTTTCACGCACAACAGACACCAGTTCTTCCATCGAATCTTTAAAATGTTAGATTTAGAGTAGTTACGTGTTGTATTATCGGTAAAAGTATCCATATCAGAATTATCCGCAGAGTGCAATATGTCCATAGTACCTAACATATTAACTGTTGATTAATTACCATTCAATACACGAAGAGTGTTATCAGTGGTGGGATCTGAATCTTGGTTATCAGCAGCGAATAGTCTTTCACCTAAAATATTAGCCTTACCTTTCAAGTGCTCGATAGTTTCAATAGCAGTGGGATTCATTTCAGAAGCATTGACATTGCCATTTTCATCCATCGCACCTAAATTATTAGGCGTTGATTTTTGTACCAGTCAATGGATATTCAGATGCAACTTTTTCGAATAAATTGGCTTCAGAAATAGTGGTTGTAGCAGGTTGGCCATGTATCAATGGCATCACGATTTTATCCAATCCAATTTCGTTTTCATCAAGTTTTGTATTGAATTCACCAATTGGTTTGTTTGAAACCAATTTATCGTTTTGTTTTGTAGTCTTCAAGTTGTTCATTTTGTATAATTCGGTTCGTTTCTAGTAGTTGTTTCAGTTGATGTCCTAGTTCAATGATTTGTAAAGTTTGAATTAATTCAATTGAAAATGAAAGTAATCCGATTAGCGTTTAGCCTATCATTCTGTTACACCAAAGACATGAGAACCAGTCACGAACAACTCCAAAAAAGCCTCCTTGTTAGTATTTCTGCCCTAAAATACATCTAGGGTTAACAAAACCGTTGTGGTCTTCTGAAGCATTATTAAGATCTCAGTTTATTATCACTTCATCTTCTTTGAACGATGTGTTGTTGCAGATGGTCTCGTAGCAACACCTTCGATTTCTTTTTGTTTGTGTTCTTTGACTAACTAGGGACCCTGGACATTCGATCACAATCATAATTTACGACACTCAACCCCATGACAAAAATTCAATAATCATCTTTGCCTTAACTGGAAGTTGTTGTTTGAATTTGTAACTCCAACAAGATGAATGAATACCTAAGACTAGGGTAAGACCTCCACATGTCATTTTACGTTACACCAAGGAGGTGTTAAATCAACTGAGCTACTGAGCTAGTGAAATATATCTTAATTTTCCTTCTTAGGGTGTTTCATACCATTAACAATCTTGAACCAAGTAAATTGATGATGAACTACAAATTTGATACTAAAGGGTCCTAGAAAGTACCGTTACACCAAGTACAAGTCAATAGTGTGTGTTGTCGTGTAATCAAATAGTTGCTAAATCCCATTGATATATATATTACTTGAACAATGGTGGCAAAAACATTTTGTAGAGTTGTTCTTGTTGAATCACAGTTTGCATTATTGTGACACGGAAAAAGGGAGGTGTTGGTTGGTAACTCAATCACTTTAGTTTTCCTTTAAGTACGATTTTTACAGCCTTCATTATCAATACTAATCACTAGTCCAATAACTGGTCTCGATTTGAAATAGTGTAGTTAACTTACCATCTGAGAAAAGCTATTGAAGAACAAACATATCACAAAATAACAGTAAGATGGTTTTTCGAATATCTTCGTTTCCTAAAACTTGTAATGACATTTTGAAATCACATTTCACATTTTTCTCACAACTAAATGGGGTCCCTTGAAGTATAGGGGCAGGATCACAATAACCATATTTAATAAGCGTCCTCAAAACCCGGGACTCTTATCTATCAAACTCTTTCTAACACAAACCTAATATTCCGTACTATTAATCTTGAATGCTAGCTTCTCATCTCCACGATTGAATCTGCACCTATTCTGTGGTCTATGTTGTCATAATGGTTGCACATGGCTCCACATTGTTGCACAAAGGAGTTGCAAATATATAGACACCAGAGTTATTTTTCATTCCAACCATGCCCTCGTTTCGCGTTGAATACTTTTTAGACTCTGTTATACTATGTTCCAACTTGAACACCACTGATTTAATTCTTCAAGATATCTTTACTCAAACTCAAACATTAGATAACCTGACTCGAGTTTATTCTCTTGTGAATGGAAGTAAGATTGTTCTTGATCCACGTTTCGATGAAAACGATGATGACAGTATTGGTAACAAATCCGCGATGGTAAAGACGATTGTATTTCGAGTGACCAACTTGGATTCTATTTACTCTATTTCTTCTTTTGAAATACGAAAGAGCAAAGATTCTGATGTTTCATTTGTGATTCTAAATCCTGAATGGGCCCAAGGATTGTTTAGTGTAGTACTGTACCAAACAAACAAACCATTCCTTCCTTCAACTCAATTTATTTATGATATACAATCAAAAGACTTTTATAGACACGAAATAACATTGAATCCAAGTACTTTGATAGAAAGTATCGATCATCTTGCGTTAGGAGTACCATTTGGTTCATCAAAAATTGTCAAGTATTGGTTTCAGTCAATTCTGAGTATGAAAGATAATGCTGAATCTGTCACTGTGACTGAAGGAACCAGTAGTATGTTGATGGAAACACTTGAAAGGTACACAAAAGTTTATTTTTACATGCTAGTGCCTGTAGCTCTTATTATATTGTGATTGTAGAACCTGTAGAAGGTTATAGTGGCCAAGTACATGATTTCATTCAAAATCATAAAGTTGGAGTTCAACATATTGCTTTTGGTGTTGTTGATATTGTTTCCAACATGAAGAATTTAGAGAATGGAAGGTCATTCAAACCAATACCTTTTCATTCGACAGCTTGGGATCAGTTGATTGAAAAAGCTTCATTGGATATCAACGTTCCAACCCATTTAATGGATGATATTATGAAAAAGAAAGAAAACAATGTGATTGTCAATATGATATTTCCCAAATCTGATGATTTCAACTATCAAACGTTATCCCAAGTATTTTCATCAAGTATTTCATCAACTTGTTTAATATTTTTTGAATTGATTGAACGAAAGAATGGATATAAAGGGTTTGCACCTTCTAATATTACATCTTTATTTCAAAGTATGGAAGCGGATTTATCGGTAGTTTTTGTTGATGAATTATTGGGTGAGTCTACTTATATGGATTGGGCAAACAAACTAAAAGGTCAAAATTTTCGCGTCACGTTCAAATCATTAAATTGTAAGAGCAAAGAACAATTACTACGATATTTGGAATTCAGTGGGAAATCCTTTGATGTTATTGTTTCAAGCTTTATCCAAATTGATAATGATATCCTAACGATGTTGAATGAACCACCTAAATTGATCCATTCTCAAGGAGCAGGTTACAACCATATCAATCTTGAAGATTGTTCCCGTTACAATATTTCCGTTTGTAATAACGGGGACTGGTGTTCACAAGAAGTTGCTGAATATTCAATCTCGGTTATGATGGAATTCTTTGGTAAGATTGGAAACTTTCAAAAACAACTGAAGGAAAACAGATGGGATAGAAATGAGTTCGAACGCCAAAGTGTTGCTAAACGGACTTTGGGTATTGTTGGTTATGGAAAGGTATTTCTAAAAAATTCTTGAACTTAGATTGGGAAACAAATCGGTGTAATTGCTACTGCACTCGGAATGACGGTTCATATTTACGACCCGATAGAATCTACTAATTTGCTAGAATATGTTCTGAGTCAAGCTGATGCGTTGTCTTTAAATGTACCATTAACTTCGTCTACCTACCATTTAATCAACCAAGAAACACTTTTGATGATGAAACCAAATGCAATCATTATCAATACTTCTAGAGGCGGCGTTGTTGATGAAAAATCTATCATATCTTTCTTAGATTCTGGGAAGTTGGGCGAATACGTTACCGATGTGTTTGAATGTGAACCACTAGAAATGGATCATCCTTTAAGACACCATCCTAAATGCAAAGTGACTCCGCATATAGCTGGTAAAACAACCCAATCGGAAGAAAAGGCAGCCAGTCAAATCATTCAAAACTTGGAAAATATGATCCATTCTAAACCTTTCCTTCGTTTGGTTACAAAAACATTCGATTCTGTGGATGATTTGGATGATGAAATCTCACTTCTTAGAGCTCAAAATACTATGCGTGACATCTTTGACGTTTATTGTAAACCTGGAAGTGATATTCTAAACGTATCTGCTGGCCTGGTAGAATTTATTCCACCAATGGCTCTTCGTGAAACTGCGGCCGAGTTGGTGCTAAAAAGTGAAACCAATAATATGTCTGAAATCAAGTAAGATCTTGTCCGCTAAACACAGATATTTCCACATGTATCGTGAACGCCTAGGCGATTCGATTTATGTTCAGGCAATTCAATTTTTGCAGGAAAAGCATTACGATTTTGGTAAATTTTCCAAAGAAAATATTTTGTGCACATCTGGTGTAAGTGGTGGTGTTATCTCTGCCATCATGATGTTGAAAGAAAAACTCAATAGCCGTCCTGGTCCAGTAAAAATAGGTTTGTTTAATCCTTTCTATGTCTACCATCGTGAAATTGCAACTGGTGTTTTTGGAACCAATGTGGAGTTTGTTTATCTTGACGTGAATGAAGATATGTCGTTTGATTTTCAGATTATTCGAGAGAATGCTTGTCATCTCGATATGATTATGTTCACTAACCCTGGAAATCCAAGTACTCATGTCATGACAAAGGAAGAAGTTGATCAATTTGTATTAGTAGCTCAAGAATTCAAACATTGTTACTTTATCAGCGATGAAGTCTATTCGGATATGATTCAGCCTGGGTTTAAACATACTTCCTTTCATTCTCCAATTCCTGAAAATATTATCGTTCTACGCGGTTTCTCTAAATGCATGGCAGTTGGTAGTTGGAGGTACTTGATTACGATTTGATGTTAGGTTGGGATATGCTTTAGGCCATCCAGATACAATAGTAAACTTGGCACGATCCCATGATAGGGTGTTTATTTGTGCCAATTGGACTCAAATGGCGGTAGGATACTATATTATGAGCCAATATGATGATTACGTACAGTACTTGTACAACATCAATTCAACAATGGTAAAGAATTACCAGATGATCAACAAGTCTATTTTGGAGGTAAAAAAGCTCGAATTGATGTTAGATGGGATGGACTATTTTACCACCTCAAGGAAGTATGTACCTTTTGTGCAAACATAATTGTGATGATGATTTAAAAGCCATGATTTTGCTTATTAAAAAGGGATTAGTGGCAGTTCCTGGATACATGTTTATGTCAGATCCATTCAAGAAGTATAACACAGGTTATCTTCGTTTTCATGTCGCATATTCTCTTACAAAGGGCCAACAAATTTCCAATAGACTTTGTAGACAATTACAATAAAAGGTGTTTCTGACTTGCAAACTAAAATGAATGCATTACCTTATAAAAGACAAATAATTATTTGCTCTACTACCATAACGAATTATATATTTTGAAAGATTCTAATACGATGTCAAAGGATTGGTGTTTGCTGAGTTATGGATGGAATGGCTTCTTTGGAATTTGAGAGATTCTAAAGGGGTGAACATGAACTCATTCACACTTGTAGCAAAAAATGAAAGTATTAATGAAACTTGCAGAAAATTAATTATGCTGGGGATTAGGAATGTTAATGTGGCTCTGTGTTAAGGTCCCTATCCAACCTTTTTCATGAGTAATGTGGCTTTGTGTTAAGGTCCCTGTTCATTTTTCATGAGACCCAACCGTTTTCATGAGAACTGACCATAATTTTTGTGTATCCAGAAAGGCTGTTTCAAGCGTGTATTGGCCAACCGAACAATATAAATGAGTCTTCAAAAACTTTACTTGATAAATGACCGATACATCAAAACTAAAGACCGATGCATTTTCATATTTGACAATATCTTGGCTAACTCCTCTCGTAACTTTGGGTACCAAACGACCTTTGACCAGCAAAGTATATTTACTTTCCATTCTAACGGTAGGACCTTTATGTATTGGATGACAAGAACAAATCAGACACCATTTCAAAAGAAATGGTTAAATTTTTTGAATTACAAAAGGTCGGAAAGACTCCACCACTTAAATTCTTCTTACTGGGATTAATTTGGGCACCGCTGTAAGTTTCTATTTATTTACTTGGTAGTGTTGGATCTGCGCTGGCTCTTGTTATCACCCAAGCTGTATCTCTTGCAATTCCTAACTTCATGTCAATGGTGAATATCAACCTAAAGTCTAATCTTGCAGATGATCGATTTTGTAAACAAGAAGGATATGTCCAAACATTTGATTCAAAATGGATATACTCTGACAGCAATTGTGTTTGTTGGGCAAGTGGTTGTAGCATTATCAACAGCATTGAATTTGACAATCAACAGAAGAATTGGTCAATATTTGCAATCGTTGCTCTCATATGCAATCTATGTGAAGAGTTTTAAACTTTCTGCAAAGTCTCGCGCAGTAAATCAAAATAATGGTCATTTAATTGTAGGAATTCTCTGAAGGAACAATTATGACCATGATCAATAATGATATTGCACAGGTTTCCAAATTATTCACATCCTTTTCACAAATTATCATAATTCCCATGACAGTTGCATTTACTCTCTATTTTTTGTTTCTTTATATCGGAAACAGCTTATGGTTTGGGATTGGGGTGGTGTTATTTAGTGGACTATTATCTGTATTGACAGGACCAATTGTTGGGAAATTTTTTGGGCAGTTCATCGCTGCACAAGATCGTCGATTGTCTATCATCCGTGATATGTTGATGGGTATTCGTATGGTGAAATATCGAGTGATGGAGACATTTTTTCAAACCAAGACATTAGAAGCGCGCAATGTTCAAGTTTCGGCAGTAAAGAAAGTCTTGTTTACACTTGGAGTTACTCAATGTACTTATTAATTTCATCTGATTTTATCTTAGCTTTCATAATGTCTATTCCTACTATTGTTGCTGTTGTGACGTTCTCAATCTACAGTTTATCGAATCCGATGGATCCAGCTATCATCTTCCCTGCAATCTCGTTTTTCCAACTTTTAACGTTACCGTTAAATTTAATCTATGAAGTCATCATGGATGTTTCACAAGGGATGATCTCTGTAAGACGTATTACAAGCATGTTGGACGCAGAAGAACTTGATTTATCGATCGAGAATGATAAAGAAAAGATTGGTTCTATTGTTGCGAAAAATGCCACCTGGAAATGGATAGTTCCTCCTTCTGAAGATGATGAATCGGACCAAGTAGAGCAAAAAGAATCTAGTTCAACCGATCTAGATGAAAAACAAACACTAGAACAGCTTGAAACTGAACAGAAGGTCAATGAAAAGCCTAATAGTTTCCAGTTGAAAAATATATCTTTAGATATTAAACCTGGCACAACA
The DNA here is from genome assembly GCA_027595885.1 of Globomyces sp. JEL0801. NCBI lineage: Eukaryota > Fungi > Chytridiomycota > Chytridiomycetes > Rhizophydiales > Globomycetaceae > Globomyces > Globomyces sp. JEL0801. The sequence goes on from JADGIX010000324.1 coordinate 8,525, forward strand.
GTTGGATTAATTGGTAGTGTTGGAATGGGTAAAAGTTCACTCTTCTCCGCTTTACTAAAAGAAATGGAATTGATCTCGGGCAAAGTACTTTCCTTTTATCTCATTTTAGTTGAACATTAGTGGCAAAATTGCCTATTGTTCTCAAAAGCCTTGGATCATGGCAGGTACGGTGGAACAGAATATACTTTTTGGACAACCATTGGATATGGAAAGATTGAATTTAGCAATCAAAAATGCTGGTATGACTAGAGATTTGGAGATCCTACCAGATGGTATTAAAACCCAACTAGGTAAGTTGATGTATCTTTAATCTCCAGGTGAAAATGGAATTTCTTTATCAGGTGGGCAAAAGGCCAGAGTTGCTTTGGCAAGAGCATTTTATTCTGATTCGGATATTTATTTACTCGATTGCCCTCTTGCAGCATTAGATTCAAAAGTATCGAAAGAAGTGTTTAACAATGGAATCCTGCAGTACTTGAAAAACAAGACCGTGATTTTGGCTACTCATAACCTATCCCTCTTGCCTCAACTAGATGCAGTTATGGTGATGGATAATGGTACAATTATTGAATCTGGAACTTTTGAAGAATTAAGAAAGAATGAAAAGAGTCGCCTGTCATCACTAATTGCTAATTATGATGATACCACTTGTGAAGACTACAGTAATGACGAAGATAATAAGGCTGTTGCTGGGTTAGATTCCAAAGAAGAAACGGAAAGTACAGGACCATTTGAAGAAGAAGAAAAGAATAAGGTAAACATACGATGAAGTTTATGACAAGGGTGGAATCAATCTTCAAACCTACAAAAGAGTGGCATTTGCTATTGGCGCCCCTCTAATTATTTTCAGTATGATGGTATCTTTTATGCAATTGGGATCAAATATCGCAGGTCCAATTTGGCTATCCTATTGGTCAAGTGGTAGTAATACTGGTGAAAAGTTTTACTTGGTGTGGTATGCTATCATTAGTTCCTTCAGTGTTTTATCAGAATGTTAGTTATAAATGCTAAACCCTAGTGATGTTATCTTTTGCTGTACTTTTTATTGGTGTGAAACTTGTAGATTACCTACATGATGGGGCATTGAAAGGATTACTACACGCACCAATAGCATTTTTTGATGCCAATCCGGTTGGAAGAATGATTAATCGAATGAGTACAGATGTGATGCAATTAGATTTTTCTGTGCAAACTCTTTTTATAGTATTGATTTGTAGTATTGTTGAATGTTTGGTTCTTGTCATCTTAGTTTGTCAAGCCAGTTTCTATCTTGTTGGTAATTTTTATGGTTTTATATTCATGATAGGCATTTTCGTACTTTTGGCAGTACCATGCTATTTCTTGTTCAATCTATACAAACCAGCCAATCTTGAATTAAAAAGATTGACATCTATTAGTCGTTCACCTCTTGATTCATGGACAAGTGAAACTTTTACTGGTCTTGCAACCATTCGTGCTTATAATTCCGATTCAATCTGGATAGAACGTCAAAAAGAACTTATTGATTTGGCACTGGCTCCACAATTCATGCATGCGTCACTATCTATTTGGTTAAATTTAAGACTCAGTTTGTTATCAGTCTTCATTACTGTAGCCGTTATGTTAATTGGAACGGAAGCTTCTGCGGTGGGATTAGCTTTGGCTTACACATCTGGCATTGCCAGTTCTGTGAGTGGTCTTTTGAAATTTTTAGGTGTTTTTGAAGCAGAATTCAATAGCATCGAAAGACTTTTACATTATACTCTTGATTTACCAAAAGAACCACCTGTATTGTTGCCTACAGATCCAAAGGAGAGTTGGCCAACAAATGGTACAGTTCAAATTGAAAATCTATCCATTTCATATCCATCCAAGCCAGATCATTTAGTTATCAAGAATCTTTCTTTAAATGTAGAACCTGGTCAAAACATTGGAGTGGTTGGACGAACTGGATCAGGCAAGAGTACTCTTGTATCATCATTGTTTAGAATTATCAATGATTACACTGGCAAAATTATTATTGATGGCATTGAAATTTCTCAATTGGGACTCAATACTCTTAGACGTGGTCTCTATATGATTCCTCAGGAACCCACAATATTTGAAGGAACTATTCGGACCAATATTGATTGGAAGGAAATTTACAGTGATGATCAACTTTGGGATGCTTTGGATATCTGTGGTTTGAAAACTTATGTGTCAGGCTTAGCTGATGGTTTGGATCATAAAGTGGATGGTGAAGGTGGTAACATGTCAGTAGGACAAAAACAATTATTATGTATTGTTGGAGCAGTACTTGAAAATCCAAAAGTGATTGTATTTGATGAAAGTACTTCAGCATTAGATGGAGAAGCAGATAATGTTATTCAAAATCTGATTTCGAATCATTTGAAAAACTCTACAGTGATCACGATTGCCCATCGTTTGAATACTATTGCCAGTTATGATCGTGTTTTGGTATTGGATCAAGGCAATATGGTTGAATTTGATTCTCCAAAGAATT
>JADGIX010000325.1:0-10796 GCA_027595885.1 Globomyces sp. JEL0801
TCGGAGTTGATGTGAAGAAGATAGGACGCAATACTTCTTTCTTTGAATTAGGCGGCGACTCCATATCTGCTATTCAATTGGTATCTCGATGTAAAACGATGGGCTGGAAATTATCAACTCCACAAATTTTCCGAAGTCAAACATTAAAACTGATTGCTAGAATTAAAGTGACGGATTTGGCAGTGAGTGATCTGAAACCAGTTTCCGGATGGGTTCCTTTGACTCCTATACAGAAAATATTCTTCGGGAAAAAGTTAAAACATCCTAATCATTTCAACCAGTCAATGATTTTTAAATGTCAAGATCGATTAGAAATTAAGCAAATAGAATTGATGATGAAACAGTTGGTGACTCATCATGATATGTTACGGGCGAAGTATCAGTACCACAATGAGAAGATGCAGTGGAAGCAGTTTATAGACACTCCTTCTCAATTTAATTTCAGTAGTATTCAACATATTTATGTGGTGGATAAACAGGAAATGGAATTAGAAATCCTGAAATTACAGCAATCGTTGTCCATAACGGATGGAAAATTGTATGCAGTGGGACTATTCGAATGGAATATGACTCAAAGATTGTTTATCACGATTCATCATTTGGCCATTGATTTAGTGTCCTGGAGAATAATAGGGGAAGATATTGTATCATTACTTAAGAACCAAAATCTACCTTCAAAGACTACGTCTTTTCTAGCCTGGAGCAACGCATTACAAAACGACTTTCAAACTTCGAATGAAACCCTTTGGAGTATACATAACAGTCCGGTGTGGAATAACATACAAATGAGGTATCGTTTCGGCATCTATTAACAGTTAGGACACGTTCGGCCAATTGTACCGAAAGCAGCATTTTCAAAATATCAAAGCAGTGCACTGCCATGCTTGATCAAGCAACTTTACCATACAAAACGAATATTCAAGACTTGGTGTTGACAGGGTTAGCAACGGCACTCAAACGGCTTTCCGCAGACAACCAATCTATACGAATCCACCTTGAAGGCCATGGACGTGAGCCTTGGACAGATAAATTGGATGTTTCGCGAACAGTTGGATGGTTTACTGCTGTCTATCCTGTGGTGTTACCTCTGTCACTGAATGATGGCGATAAATATTCTTTATTGAAATCCATTAAACAAATTCTTAGGCAAGTACCTGATAAAGGTGTTTCATACGGAGTTACAGATATTGATACAGATAGTAAAGAGGAATTGAAGATTTCTTTCAACTACTTTGGCAGGTTTCAAACGTTAGAGTCATCCATTAATTTTATATCCACCGATAATGAAATCGAAATGCATGCAATGTCACAGGATAATGATTTTGGAGATGATATTGGTATAAACTGTTACCACAACGACGACCGTTTGGAATTGTCAATGTCGTATTTTGATCAAGCTTCCGGGGCACTGATACAATCATGGGGAAATTTATGGAAAGAAGTGATGGAAGAGTTAGTAGTTGACCTTTTTGGAAAACAAGGAGTGGTTTCTGGCTTCACAAGTTCAGACTTTGATCTATTGAATGCTTCTACTGATATGAATCAGATTGAAACCCAAATAACCAGTTTGGTAAAATTATCGTTGAATGAAGTAGAAGATATATACCCTGCTACCGCAATGCAAGCAGGATTACTTAGTTCAATGATTCGTGATCCATCGGAATACACAGTTCAGATAGTTTATTCTATTACTGGCGAATTTGAGATTGCAAGGTTGCGGTCGAGCTGGTCCAAGGTAGTGGAGCAACACAGTATCCTTAGAACGTCATTTGTGGCAACTTCAGATGGGATTTTTCAGGTTGTTTCCAATGCAGATCATAGTATTTGGAGCGCCGTAGATGATTGCAAAGAGGAAAACGTGCAGACAAGGATAGAAGAAATACTTCAAGAGGACAGAAAAGTAGGATTTCATATGAATAACCAGAATTTTGTTCGCTTTTGCACCATGAATGTTGAATCTGGGAGTAATTGAATTTTTGGCTAATATTAGGAATGATTCTCTTTTTGACAATACATCATTCTATAGTGGATGGGTGGTCAATGGGAGTCATGATAGGAGATTGGCTGAAAAGTTATAATTACATTAATTTGGAATCGGGTATGCAATTTCGAGAGCATGTGAAAAACATTTTTTGCCATTCGGGTAATCTTTCGGAAGAATACTGGAATACCAAGTTTAAAAATGTGAAATATTACCCACAGTTTGATCCAAACGAAGATCTACTTGGTTCAACTAGAGAATATGTGACTTGTCAATTACCGCTGAATATGATTGGTTTGGCGATATTGAGAAAAGATTTAGGTATCACATTGAATTCTGTTTTCCAATCGGCATGGGGTCTGGTTCTTGCTAGAGTATTTGGGTTGAAAGAAATTGTATTTGGATGTGTGAATTCAGGAAGAGATAGCGTTTCGGAAGGAAGTTTAAGGTAATTGCCAGTAAATTGATGTTTTAAAGTTGTGTGGGTTTAATGATCAGCACTTTGCCAGTGATGTTTAACTATGACGAAAATACCACAATTTACGAATTATTGGAAATAATGAAACAAGAATATATTGGAATGATACAGCACAGTCATAATTCTCTATTGGACGTCAGGAGATGGGCAGGTACAACCTCAAAAATGTTTGATACGATAATACGATTACAAAATTATCCGAAAATCGATCAAGATTTAGGTGTCCCATTTAAACTGGATGTCATTGAATCTGTAGATATATATGAGTATCCTATATCACTGTTGGGATATGTGGCAAATGACCAAATCCATTTTGAATTGCAGTATTCTCCCAAGATAATTCAAAAATCGGTCGCAAACCAATTAACCAATCAGTTAAAAGATGTTTTTGAAAGAATATTGACAGGAAACAATTGTATAATCTCAGAGTTTCTGGAAAAAGAAAGCCAAATAGACACGAAGCACTTATCTTGCACGACGATTCATAAAGCAAATGCAAATGTAAGAAAACAATTTATTAAATTTAAAGGATGATTTACCCTCTACCGAAAATGAAATTCTTTTGAGTAGAATTTGGAGTCGATTTTTAGAAGTTGATGTTACAATGATTTCCAGACAAACCACATTTAGAGAGCTGGGTGGGGATTCTTTTAAAATGATCCAACTTATTTCAATACTTCAAAAGAGTGGTTGGACTATTGATACAAAGCTACTTTATGCTTCTCAGACCCTTCAATTATTTGCATCTCTTGCTAATCATTCAGAAGTTGAAGAAATAGAAATCAGTATGCAAATGTTGCTTGATATGGAATCTGAAGGAGATATGGTTGAATCTACAGTACATGAATTCTTTGAAGAAGATTTTCAAGATTTGGAGCCAATTCTGATAGATAACCTATTGTATAAAGATGAATTTGAATCGAGACCAATGAAGATAGTATGCTTTCACGGAAACGAGTCATCAGCATTACTTTTAGAAAAGCAGCTGGCCGGAGTAAAATATTACTTAGGCACCAATGTAGAATTTTCTTTTATTGAAGCACCTTACAAATTAATGGACACCAATGGTTTAGATGGCAAAAAGCGTGAATGGTGGAATAATAACTCGTTATCAATCTATCAATCACTAACCTACATATCCGAACAACTTAGTATAATTGGATACGTTGATGGACTACTAGGCGTATCAGAAGGTGGTAGATTAATTGAAATAATGGATCACGTTCACTTGGAAACAGAAACAAAAAGATTGTGGGATTTTAGCATATTAGTATCTGATCAAATTAACGAGCAAACATGTAATAATTCATCTCATTCAACTGATGACCGTATACAATCAAGAGTGAAAGGTGTCAATGACTTGGGCTTTAATGATCCAAAATCAACAAAACTCTACCTGGAAGACCTCAACTTAATCTCAAGTGATGTAAATTGGATTCAAGAATTTGGGCAGTTGATGTTAAAGTCATGCATTAAAGCTAGAATGAATAGACCTATCAGTAATGGGAGAAGATAGTTTTTCAATAAAATCAACTTCATAATTGTTTGAGTTTTATCGGTTTTAATAATAAAAGCGTCTGCTGTTAACTTATTAGGTCGTGTTTTTATACGTAAATATAACATTATCGACAGGATCATTTACGGGTTGATGATATCTTTGAAGGTATTTCTGATTTATTGAAAAACACTGATCTTATTCAGTTTTTCTGTCTAACAGATAGTGAAGAATACTTACTGAAGTACAAAATGGTATTGAAAATTGATACAACTGGCTTCTACTACAATTATCAATTGTAGATGCAAACTCTTCCATGACTGAGTATTGCTCGTATCAAAATCCATAGCAGATGTGTTTTGTGTGAATCTTTTTTGTAAACTTTTCAACATCAAAGTTTGCATTGGTTTCGCGATAGAATAAAGTAGAAATTCAAGTAGAATAACGATAGAAACCGATAGTAGAATAAGAAAATGGATAAACAACTATCACCACAGACAGGAGACCAAGACCAGGAACTGTTGTTTTTAGTTCCTCCTTCTCCTTCTCATTCTTTGTTTGAATTCGATGATTCAGTTCCAGACTTTCCATTACAGCGCACTTTACATCATCATGATACCACTTTGGATAAGAATATCTCGCTTTCAAATGGAATTGCACTAATTGTTGGTGTCTCTATTGGTTCAGGCATTTTTGCTTCCCCAGGTCCTGTTCTAGAGTATTCTCAGAGCGTTGGTGCATCCTTAATTATTTGGTTAGTTGCTGGAATGTTGGCAATGGCTGGGTATATAAAACAACTTACAATATAGTGGACTGTGCTATGCCGAGTTAGGGTCTATGATTCCTCACTCTGGTGGTATTGTCTCGTTCGTTTACATATAGGTGAATATCCGTATATAAAACAAGCATATGGTGGTCTTCCTGCGTTCTTATTTTCTTGGTCAGGTATATTGGCGACCCGACCAGTAAGTTTGCTTATATTTACCGATAGGGAAGTATTGCCATTATCATATCTATCTGTTCTGAATACATTGCAAAATTACTGGACTCTCATTTTAAAACACCCACTTCCACGATTGCTGTTAAATTTATATCAATCATAACAATCATTATCTTGACTACTCTTAACATTACATCCTCGTCATTGGCACAAAAAACACAGACCATTTTGACAGTATTGAAAATATTTGCATTAGTATTGATTGCTTTGACTGCTGTTGTGCATTTTATTAGTGGCAACTCCAATGACAACTTTAAAGATATATTTGCCCATTCTTCTGGTTTCCTTATGACGATTTAATAATTAGAAAATCCGGGTAATTATGCATTAGCTTTGTTTTCTGCCTTATGGGTATATTTTTGCATACTAAAATGTACTTTAGGCTTACGATGGTACGACTGGTACATTTTCTAAACTTCATAGGATGGTAAATGAAAAGTAAGTTGATCATCTCTGATTAATGTTAGTTTCAGTTTGTAAAAATGACGTTTCTAACATCATTAGATCTTTTTTATAGGAATAATCTAAACATTGTGACAGGTACTTGGATTGTCTGACAGTGTAGGTGAATTGAAGGACCCATCAAAAAACTTACCCAGATCAATTGTTAGTGGAGTTTTTTTAGTTATTGGATCATATTTAATCACCAATATTGCCTACTTTCTTGTTTTACCAAAGTACGTAGTAGCAACTTCAACTACTATTGGGACTGTATGTTAAATAACCTCACTGATCCGTAGTGTTTTGGAGAAGAGACTCTGGGTCAACTGGGTGGAATGATTGTTAATGGTGTCGTGATTTTATCTACTATTGGGGCAGCAAATGCAACCATTTTAACGGGTATTTATTTAGCTGCAATCGGCTAACATTGACAGGTATGTTTAGATTATTAATTTTCAGGCAGTCGTGTAACTTTCGTTTCTGCTCAAGAAGGTCATGCACCAAAAGTTCTTTCATCAATTTTTAGTAAAACTCGGACCCCTAGTAAGAGTTTTGTTATTTATCCAGCATAGTCAACGCCTTGATTTTGCAGTCAGTACTAGCAATTGTGGCAGTTTTCATTGGTGACTTTAAAGTATTGGTTAACTTATTTGGAATGATTTCATGGACTTTTTATTTGTTATGTGTTGTCGGCTTATTGGTTTTAAGGATTACAGAACCGTACACTCCTCGGCCATTCAAAGTTTGGATTGGTACACCAATCTTGTTTATAATAACTGGTAAAAGAAATTAATGGCTTAACAACTAGCCATCGGACTGCTTGGATTTAGTATCTGGGAAGCGCCAAAAGAAGCATACATGAGTGTACTGTTAGTTGGATCTGGGATCCCCGTATACTTGATAGGGTTCTATTCCAATAGAAGTTTTGAAGAATTGCTAGAACTAATGACACACTACATTCGATACCTATTTAATGTAGACAGAATTATCGGCCTATCGTCGTTAGTTAACCGCGGATTTTATAGACAGCAAGAGGATGACGAGCCTAATCTAGAAATGTCATCTTTTGTAGAATAAACAAGCAGTAGTTGACCATGTGCCAGCTGCACTATTCACTATCTTTAATATAATTCATTTCTTTTTTGAAATCTTTTCTTTATAAATGGAATCCAAACCTCGACTCCTGTTGATGGGACTTCGAAGAAGCGGTAAATCATCAATCCAAAACGTTGTTTTCCACAAGATGCAACCGAATGATACTCTGTTTCTCGATTCAACTTCGAAGGTCTCGAGAAATGATGTTTTGTAAAGACCAGATATTCTTAAATAATTACCAGGTATCCAATACATTCTTAATAAAAGGTATACAATCTATTGGAATTTAACTAAAGGTCATTTATTGATTTCGATTTGTGGGACTTTCCTGGCAACATTGATACTGCGGACTTGGATTTAAGTGTATTCCAACGATGTGGAGCATTGGTACTATAATTTACATTTTTATACTAGGTATAAATAGTGTTGGTGTATTGCTTACTGTAGGTATTTGTTATTGATGCACAGGTACCAAGATGGATTCGAATTTTGATTTTTAGGATGATTTCATGGAAGCATTACAACGACTCTACTCAACTGTCATTACAGCTAATCATATCAATAAGAATATGTCGTTTGAAGTGTTTATACACAAAGTGGATGGTTTATCGGATGATCATAAAATTGGTTACTACCCTGAATATTTAACCCACATAGGTATTTGATTGTGCTTTGTCTTACTATTTAGATACTCAAAGAGAAATACATCAAAGATTAATGGACGAATTATCAGAAGCCGGAATGGAACATATTCATCTCAGTTTTCATCTCACTTCCATATATGATCATTCAATCTTTGAAGCATTTTCAAAAGTAGTTCAAAAGTTGATTGTACAGTTACCCACTTTAGAGAATTTACTCAATATGTTGTGTTCAGTAATTATTGACCCAAACTGATTGTTGTCTATAGAATAGTGGGATTGAAAAAGCTTTTTTATTTGATACCACTTCCAAAATATATATCGCAACTGATTCTTCTCCGGTTGATATGTATCTTGTTCAATAGATGCTAAATATAGGTACTAACGTACCTTACTAACTTGAAAAGGCAATCATACGAACTATGTTCAGATGCTATTGATGTGATTCTTGATATGACATGTATCTACGACTCAAAAACAAGTGACTCTGTATCTGAACAGGAATCGTCTGCAATTATTCATTTGGATAATGGAATTCTTTTATACCTCTATGGAGTCAATGAGTAACATCATTTTGATTAATTTTATACTTTTAGACAATTAGCATTGGTCAGTTTGATACGTAAAGAACACTTTGAAAAGCAAGGTTTAATTGATTTCAATTTCAAAATTGTTTGTGAAGCGATATTGGAAGTTTGCTCCAAAAATTAAATAAACAGACCGTGTATTGTAGTTCATTGAGACATCGTTATAAGGTAGTCCGTATACAGATCCATGAGAGAATTCTTTCCTCTTTTCATTGTCAAATTCAATGGATTTGATCACAAATTATGAAAGTGAATCTGAACCTGAATCTGAAGGAAATATTTTGGAATCAACAAACTCAAGTGCTCAAAAGGATCAAACAAAGAAACGAAAGATTGACTCCGACAGTGAACCTGACCACTATGGTAGAATTCGATTAGTTCCGCATATTGTAGGAAATTGGTCAACGCATATTTATATCAAGAGTAATCCTAAATCATTCTAATGATCCAGTTGCCTTACCAGATGAACTGATGGAGAAAATGAATTTGATACATTTAAACCTCAAAGAAAGATTTCCATCATCACAGCTAATTGCTCAACCTCTTCATATATCCCTTTCTAAACCAGTATATTTAAAGGTTATTCATCCATACTAGGTTTTTCAGATAAAACCATTTATTGATGATTTGAAAATTATATTGAACTGTATTCATTCGTATCTGTTATTTAATTGACGATTGTAGATTTTGGATTGGTTATTGTGAATTGAATCTATACCATAATGATGAAAAAACAACCAGTTTTCTTGCGATTGATATAAATACTGGCATAGCTCAGGTAAATAAACTCATCACCATCGTGTTCTTTATGTTTAAGCTTAATTCAATCAAATACCATCATGTTTTTAAAGAGTTCAATTAACACAGGTTAGATAGAGGGATTGGTAAACAATATAAACAAACTGCTGTCAAAATTCCATCAACCAACATACTATAAAGTAAGCAACAATTATGTAACAAACAGAAACCCAAATTCCACTTTTCATTTCTTTGGGATACTTATCAACATATGAAAGGGTTGAATTTAGAGAAGTTAAAGTCTAATACTATGTTACAACAGGAAGAATTCTTTGTTGATGAAATACAATGTCAGATTGGTAATCAATCTTACACGTTCGATTTAAAAACATTGTAAAATCAACCTCAACATGATAAAAGTAGTGGTAGAATATAAATATCTTATTTTATATTGCTACGGTGCTTGCTTCTTTGAAAGAACTGAAGATTTGTCTAGTGAAGAATTGTGCATTACTCTTTCCAAATCCACTTAATTCACTAAAGTCATACGTGCCACTTGACATATCGAATACATTCACATCAAACCATCCACAGTCGATTTGATTTTTTAATTCGAAAATATCATCTTGATTTGACCCAAAAATATATGTCTTTAATCGCGAAGATGCAGAGTTTGCCATTTCAATAGCCTGTTGTATTGTTTTGAAAGAATGGATTGTGGCTACTGGGCCAAACAATTCAATATCAGTATCAAATGGTACGTTATCGATCAGAGATGGTTGGAAGAATTTACCTCCTAGGGTAGGTAAAGGTAACTGTGCATCAATCAATTTCGAATCTGGATAGCTTAAAAGAGTTTTGATATTTTTCTCCAATGGATGAGATAAACCTTCACAAATCGGACCTAATGTGGTGTCTGGATCCAAAGAGTCACCCAACTTAAACAGCTTAAACTGTTCAAGCACAAGATCAATAAATTTGTCTTTGATATCTTCATGTACAATGACTTTAGATGGACCACAACAGTACATGCCATTAATGGTTGTGAGTGACTTTGACAATGCCTTGCTGGCACTCTCCAAATCAGCTTCTTTTAATACCAAAAAAGGATTGATTCCACCCAGTTCCATTTCAAACTTTTTTAATCTGGTAGAGCACACTTTTGCAATTTCAATACCAGCTTTCGAAGAACCAGTAAAACAAACTGCTTTGGTTGAAATACTCTTGATGAGTGATTGAGCAACTTCAACATCACCGTGCACGATCTGGAAAACACCAGCAGGGAAGTTTGCTTCCTTAAATATTTTTGCCAAGACGTTAAAAGAATGAGGAGATGAAGGCGATGGTTTTGCAATCACTGGACATCCATTAAACAGTGCTCGAATGATTTGTATCATTGAAGAGCCAATAGGGGCATTTGATGGGCAAATAACCACGACCGGACCAATAGCAGCAAATCGTTCATGACCAATGACCTTTTCATCTTGAAGGACTGGTTTCCATTCATGAGTTCTATTCAAATTAAACTTTTCGACGGGCACTTTGAAGAATTCAATAGGATAGCTTGATATTTGTCTTTCAAAACCTTCCAAAACCCCAATGTCAACACAATCAGCCTTGACAATATCATCATGATGTGCTTTGTATATATCACTGACCAATTTGAAGTGAGCTTCTTTCTTTGCGGATGGTAATTTGAACCAGGAACCACTTTTATGAATATCATCTGCAACCTTCAGTGCTCTTTCAATTTCCAATTTATCAGTAGATAACTTTGGACCCAAATAAGCACCAGTATTTGCACATTTGTTCCTTGATTCTAAGGATACAGTGGGAGATACTAATTGACCATCAATTAGATTTGTCAATGAAGTCAAGTATAATGGGTGGTTTCCGTTCGTCATCTGGAATTCTGATACCCAGCATTTGAAATTCTTTCTTCTTTTATACTCACCAACCATGTGGCCAAATAGGAATGTGAAACGTGTCACAAATGTAAAGCAACAAGCAAATCGCTTTGTGTTCGATGCCAAGTAATTTAACAGATCCAATAGCAAACATGTGTCCAGCGGGGAGGGTTGATTAAATGACTCAATTAGGATAGTTCAAGCTGGGCCAATGGACAACTTTCAGTGCGGACACAGCATTATGCATGATAATTACTGCTGTATGCCCCTTGACTCATGAAGTTACATAAAATCGACAGCTATTCAATCAAAACACGTTTATTAGCTAATCTCACACTTAATCAGAGATAGCTACCTTGTTATTAATCTTGCATCGATTTGGATGCAGCTCCTTCTGGCTTCTTCGAGTCATTTAGATTAGTTTTCTTGTTGG
>JADGIX010000326.1:0-10792 GCA_027595885.1 Globomyces sp. JEL0801
GACACTGTGCCTTCACTGCATTACGCAAGTCGTCAACGTCAGCAGAACATAGAAGAGTAACCTTGGCAACGGTAGTTCTCTTGTATGGCTTCCCATCAAAGTCCACGAGCTGGAACCAAATCTGAGAGTTCATCAACTCGAAAAAAAAATTTGTGCATGGTAACTAGTGTTGAGGTCACCTGAAGTATCTCTTAAAAATAAATAGCATAGTTACATCAAATAGAAATAGAAATATTCCGTTGCTAAAAATTAGGAACTTTATTCAAGTGTGGAAATAGAGGCGCGTCCCCACATTCTTTTATAAAAACTGATCTTCAAAGATTCAGACTTTATCGGCTTATTTTCCGGATAAAAGCAGTTGATAAACATCTAACGCATCTTCTAACTTTCCCCATCTTTATCTTTAAACCCAGATTTAGGCTACGCATGCATACTATACACTACTAGTGATTCATCTAATCAAGTATTCGTGTTTTTCTTTGTTCAGTAAACCGACTCTGATTCTGGCAGGATTTTAGCAAGACACTGCCTCTGTAAGCAACTGAGCGGACTTCAAACACTTTTCCTACGTTCAATTCAAACCGTTGATGTTCCCTATTGGATTTTTTCCACCTGGTTGATCTTTCTATTGAATTTAATATAAGAATAGGTTTTGCCCATTTGAACAACATTGTTTATTATCGAGTCTACAAATCAAAGCAAATAGTAGATTAGATGCTATCTCAGTTCAAAAAAACCAACTTGCATAATCAAAATGTATCCACTTTGAAAATGCTTAAAAAGATTCGTGTTCTAATCAAGAACCGGTCAAGATCCCGTTCCATCCACTTGGATCGGAGTGTTGAAATCATTGGCAATCCTCCATGAAAGAGTAGGACATTGTAGTACATGGCTGTAACAAGTTCTCAACCCAATCACTCGTGTGTGTGAAGAGATCAAAATAAGTCATAGTGGGTGATATTATAACTTATATTCAATAAAGCTTTGAATTAAGAGCAAATGTTTTTTGAACGTGGTTACACTAGAAATCTACAATTTATATCTCAAAAACCAAAGTAGCTAGAGAGTTGACAAGTTCGCATTAAGCTTTCATGTATACGAGAACCGCTGTAATAGAATTTCAGCAAAATAACTCAAAAATTGGCGTGATTGTTTCTCAATTTGTTGGAAATTGAATTGCGCGAAGAGTGAAGTGTGTAATAGCTGCAGAGGTCAGATTCAAAGTCATAAACTACATGGTATATGTCATAATGGAGATCATACACAATTTGTCCCATATTTTGAGGATACACTTGAATGAAAAGCAACAAAAGACATTTTTTTTGGACGATTCACTAACGATACGCGATTCTTCAAAGTTATGATGAAGATATATCGCAAGAGAAACATATAGAATTTAGGTTATTAAGAATATCTCAATTATACTCATTGTTGTGAATTTGAATAGGCATTTAGTTGTTTCCCAGTTCCCCATATTCAGGTGTCAAAGAGAGAACTTGAGGTAAGATTACAGACTTTTCTGTAATTGATATAATATTCCCACTATAAGTCTCAGTGGACTTGAGCTTTCCAGCCAATTGAATGAAGAGTAGTGACATGTTCCATCTATCTTGAATTGGATAGAACATTCGTTGGGCGACAGAATGTCTGAATTTCATAAAGCGGAAGACTGGTGGACCAATTTCTTCAACGCCAAAAGCTATATTCGTCAGGCGAATATACTCTTCTATCATTTTTTCAGTTTGGTATCACTAATTGCTTATACTAACTTGAATTTTCAACAACTTTTCCTGATTATATTGCAGTTTTGAAATCGTAACATAAGCATCTCAAAACCCTTTTAACCACTGTAGACTATCTGCAATCATTCGGTCATTGTGTGGTATTCAACAGGTGAAAAAGGCACTCAACTATACTTACAAAACAAACAATAACGAATGCCATGATCTTGAAAGTGTCTATTTTAAAATCTGAATCTGTGAAGGATTTCAAAATGCGAATCTGTGATGTACAAACACAGAATCGCTCAACCGACACACTAATACTTCATTCTTCACCACGCCATTGAACTCATTTCGCGTTATTCAAGTTGAAATCACCGATTCATATATCTTTATGCCTGATATTAGGCCCCCAGACCATCTTATTCATCTTTTCTGGACTGGTTGATGCTTCATGCTCATTGAATGCAGACTTGACCTGATACTTGCCTAAACAACACCATGACGAGATTCTTGGTTAAACTAATGAATTCTATTTAGAATCAGGTTTAAAAATTAAATTAGTACAATATGTTTCTGATAATGGTTATTGAGGAACACCTTAGATCTACATTCTTTACCAATACTATCTTAAACAATTACATTGGTGTACACATAATTAAATGAGTGTAATAATAACGCATAGTTGCAATTCTTTAGGTTCAATTGATATGCATTTATTAGCTTTCACTATTTATAATGAAATGCAATCAATCATCCTTCTTGGATTTAAGGTTTCATCGAAAGACTGCCATTAATCAAAAAGAAAATAACAGCTCGTCTAGCATTAGGATTGGCAGACGGAAGACCTTGGATAGGTTCAAGTGAAGTACTGGGACTTGAAGTGTCAATCTTATAGAAGACCATGTTCAGAAGATGCGAACCCTGGAATTCATCTTCAAAGGACTTGGATGAACGAGTAAAGTAGGATTCCTGAAGATCTCGTGTGAAAACCAGTTCCACTGTTGCTTGCTCAGGTACCCTTCTGAGAATTTGTCTCAGGGTTTTGATTGTCATTTTTCTCTCATAATCCGTGGATTCTCCAAAAATCCCACAATTGGTCTTTAAATCAACCTTATCTTCGTTTTGGGGTCGTTCTAGATACCCAAGATTCGCTCCAGGTATCTGCAATAACGTATCGGGCCACTTTTGGTTCTCTGGCGAAAGGAAAGGTATTGTAAACTGTAATAACCCATTGAGCTTTTCCAAACCAGCAATAGTGACTGCACCAGCTTCTACATTTTCCATTTGAAGCTGATAGACCAAGTTCATTAGAAACTGGTTTAAACTAATCCCTCCAATTCCATTCGAATGTGAAGCCAAGCAAACTGTGGAAGAAAGTAGCGATTCTAGAAACATACCGTCGGTACTCTTCCGTGCAGCACTTGAAAAATCGAGAATATGGCTTCGATCATCAGTTAAAACTTTCATCAAAAAATGAGAATATGGGACTGGCTGACCATCTAGTCGAAAAGCGGGATGATGCCGTCCGCCCATCAACAGTAAATACAACAGTACATCATCCTCAACCTTAGGAAATGACGAACGAGGTATCCAAACATCGTCATGGTTCTTAATACATCCATCGTTCATCAACGAAAAGTTTTTTGGCACTCCATGTAGTTGGGCAAAGTGTGAATCAATCAATGGAGTTGACACATCGACCCGATTATTCATCAAACAGTGAGCATTTTGAAATAGTCGAAGCTGCCCAAGTCTCCCATAATGATTTCCAAAAATCTTCTTGACTTGTACCAGATATGTAAACACAGCGGTCATCAAGTTGTCAAAATCTTGTATACCTTCCGCCCATTTCGCAGCGACAAGCTCAGCAAAGAGTGGTCTTGATTTACTTGAGATATTCGTGAGCCATTCAGGTAAATCCGACGCAATCAGTGATAACTTCAAAGAAGGAAATTGTCCGACAACGTAACACCAGGGTCGCGGATCAGCACCTCTACTGCTACTTCCAATGCTCAAGGGCAGCCGCGCCGCTGTGGAATCCGTCCCTAGCATCACGAGCCCCAAGCCCAAGCAGCGAAAACAATTTCGAACAAATCGCACTTTTCTCAATGATTCATCTGATATCGCAATACATTCATCTAAAATAAAAACAGGCCTACTCTGATGATTGCCCAGCTGAATCATCAAATCACGGACTTCACTTCCAGTTCTTGCGTTAATCTTGACATCTTCGCAATAGTTATTATTGGACAATAATTCGTAAAGAAATCCAAACACATATAGATTCGCTTGAAATAATGAGTCACAAGTTGGAGATGAAGCATCAGCATTGTATAAACGTCCATCCGCATTACAACACATTGTAAATAATTTTGAAATATGTTGGAAATTGAGGTAAATATGCTGTGACGCTGGGCCAAGAGGAGCAAACAGAAAATAATACACCCTCCGGTAACTTCTCATACTGGCTTCGATCGTAAACCCCATTTGGCTCTTTCCTGAACCTGACGAACCTGCTAAAAATACAAAAGGGGAGTCCGAAAAACCAGAGTCTGGAAAGTCTTCAGATGTGATGGAGATTAAAGCTTTACAAACTTCATCAACACAGCTATCATTCTTTAAAGTTTCAGCATAGTTGCGATATTTGTGAAGAGAGTCATTGGTAGTCTCTCTGAATGTCCCTATTACTACCCACTTTTGCTTGCTCAGGTACCCTTCTGAGAATTTGTCTCAGGGTTTTGATTGTCATTTTTCTCTCATAATCCCTGGATTCTCCAAAAATTCCACAAGATGTCCTTAAATCAATCTTATCTTCGTTTTGGGGTCGTTCTAGATACCCAAGATTCGCTCCAGGTATCTGTAATAACGTATCGGGCCACTTTTGGTTCTCTGGCGAAAGGAAAGGTATTGTAAACTGTAATAACCCATTGAGCTTTTCCAAACCAGCAATAGTGACTGCACCAGCTTCTATTTTTTCCATTTGAAGCTGATAAACCAAGTTCATTAGAAACTGGTTTAAACTAATCCCTCCAATTCCATTCGAATGTGAAGCCAAGCAAACTGTGGAAGAAAGTAGCGATTCTAGAAACATACCATCGGTACTCTTCCGTGCAGCACTTGAAAAATCGAGAATATGGCTTCGATCATCAGTTAAAACTTTCATCAAAAAATGAGAATATGGGACTGGCTGACCATCTAGTCGAAAAGCGGGATGATGCCGTCCGCCCATCAACAGTAAATACAACAGTACATCATCCTCAACCTTAGGAAATGACGAACGAGGTATCCAAATATTGTCATGGTTCTTAATACATCCATCGTTCATCAACGAAAAGTTTTTTGGCACTCCATGCAGTTGGGCAAAGTGTGAATGAATCAATGGAGTTGACACGTCGACCCGATTATTCATCAAACAGTGAGCATTTTGAAATAGTCGAAGCTGCCCAAGTCTCCCATAATGATTTCCAAAAATCTTCTTGACTTGTACCAGATATGTAAACACAGCGGTCATCAAGTTGTCAAAATCTTGTATACCTTCCGCCCATTTCGCAGCGGTAAGCTCAGCAAAGAGTGGTCTTGATTTACTTAACATATTCGTGAGCCATTCAGGTAAATTAGACGCAATCAGTGATAACTTCAAAGAAGGAAATTGTCCGACAACGTAACACCAGGGTCGCGGATCAGCACCTCTACTGCTACTTCCAATGCTCAAGGGCAGCCGCGCCGCTGTGGAATCCGTCCCAAGCATCACGAGCCCCAAGCCCAAGCAGCGAAAACAATTTCGAACAAATCGCACTTTCCTCAATGATTCATCTGATATCGCAATACATTCATCTAAAATAAAAACAGGCCTACTCTGATGAATGCCCAGCTGAATCATCAAATCACGGACTTCACTTCCAGTTCTTGCGCTAATCTTGACATCATCGCAATAGTTATTATTGGACAATAATTCGTAAAGAAATCCAAACACATATAGATTCTCTCGAAATAATGAGTCACTAGTTGGAGATGAAGCATCAGCATTGTATAAACGTCCATCCGCATTACAACACATTGTAAATAATTTTGAAATATGTTGGAAATTGAGGTAAATATGCTGTGACGCTGGGCCAAGACGAACAAACAGAAAATAATACACCCTCCGGTAACTTCTCATACTGGCTTCGATCGTAAACCCCATTTGGCTCTTTCCTGTACCTGACGAACCTGCTAAAAATACAAAAGGGGAGTCCGAAAAACCAGAGTCTGGAAAGTCTTCAGATGTGATGGAGATTAAAGCTTTACAAACTTCATCAACACAGCTATCATTCTTTAAAGTTTCAGCATAGTTTCGATATTTGCGAAGAGAGTCATTGGTAGTCTCTCTGAATGTCCCTTTTACTACTCTAAGATTAGTGTTGACTACCATCAGCTCTACAATACCAATACCTTCCTCTGTGTTATGTAAATCGATGTATTGATCAATTTCGTTAAATACTAAAGGTGAAGAGAGCCTCCTTCAGTAAAATACTCTTCAGGGATGTTATCGAAGTCTGTAATATGCTGCCCTTGCTCGTCATAGAGTTGTAGTTGAGGTGCGTCAACATTTGCAAGAGTGTTGGAAAATGCTGCCTTGATAGCATCCTGCGCTTCACTCAAGTCTTCCATATTGGTGACGCTGATTTCAGTTTTAGTTCCATAGTATTCAACATTCAAGAATCGTTTTGGCATCAAGGAAAAAAATATAGATAAAAGTACCTTTAATTCACCAGCTTTCATGATCGTTTCTGAATGTTAGAAATCCACGATACGTTCACTATGGTTTATTTGGCATATTGCAGTAGTAATTAAGAGAAGATTAACACAAGATATCTACTTAAATTAGTAACTAATAAAGTTGTTATCAAGTATCACTCAATTGATTGCTTTTAATATACTTGACTTTCTCTACTCTATCTTCATACTATACGATTCATCAACAACGCATTTTCAACTGGGTTTCAAATGGTTAAACTGGTCATTACGCCCAAACGTTCAAAGTTGTTCGTAATTTTTCAGGAGACACAAAAGCCGTAATGAGTGTAATGTAAGAAAACCCTTGTGAAATTAGATGGTTGATTTGTATAGATGGTTTAGAGCAACAGATGTAGCAAAGGTGGATGAGACTCCTTTAAGAGCTTCAAAAGCTACTGGTAAAGTCCCTCAAGTTTGGTAGGAAGTTATCGTAATTTAATGCTTTTCATAGGCAACCTTTTACAGATACTGATTCAAGTATCTTGGAGAATTTATACAATAATTTGACTGATGAATCATCAAAGGAAGATTGTTGTTTTCTCCCTTATGAATTCGATGGTTTATATGAAGCAAACGTTAAAAATCTGGAATATTATCCAAGTATTTGATTATTCAATCCGTAATTCTTTTAGTCTTTTGGTCTGGAGCAACGTATGAAATTCGACGTGGATTGTGGTTTGACTCAAACTATAAACCAATTACATCGGATTTAGCTGAACAATTAGAGGATAGTTACAAAAAATACAGGCAACTAGTTGATGCTGCTGCTGATGAATCAGTAGCACAATATGTATCTGAAAATGAATCAGTAAAGATTATACTGGATAATTTTTAGAGATTTCCTTTAAAGAATGAAAGTGAAGGTTCTTTTGTTTACTACGAATCAAACAGCATGTAATACAAAGTTTTCAATAGTTTATGTTTAGTGCTTGGGTGCAAACAAATGCATTCAAACATAAAATTCAACGAGCATTGTCAATGAATACTGGAACCAAATATATTCGAGGATGGGATGTTGCACAATTTTTAAAAGACAAAAAACCATTACCTGACCCATCAACACCAATTGATCTTGAACGAGAACTTCCAAAACCTGCAACACATCGTAAAGTGGACCATTTGATTTTTGCTATTCATGGGATTGGTCAGAAAATGGATATTGGAACTACATTAGCGGAAGGTTTTAGTGAATCATTGTTTATTCAACTTAGATTGTGACATATTCCGAAAATGTATTTCTGATTCAGCAATTGCTCTGAAAACGAAAATGGAATCCATGAACCACGCAATGAAAGATGTTATACCGGATGGAAGTGGTGTTCAAGTTTTACCGATACAATGGAGAAGTCAGGTCAGTTTTTCAGTGGGTGTGACGGATCATGTAGTCCACGATGACGAACACGAGGAAGAAATTGCTTACGCAGACTTACTTCCTGATGGTATCCCTGCTATTAGAACTATTGTAAAAAAAACATTCTTATTTATTGTAGATTCGTGATGTTGCTGCCGACATCCCTTTGTATATGACCGAAAGGTTTCGTAACATTGTTTTGACAAACGTTACTCGCGATATAAATGAAGCCTACCGAAATTATAAGAAGCATCACCCTGATTTTGATGGTAAAGTATCTTTATTAGGACATTCTTTGGGTTCCGTCATTGCCTTTGACGTATGTTCACATCTTGAAGATATTCCAAACGAAGATGGTATTTATTCAAGACATTAATGAGTAGGAGCAGCTACCCAGTCTTCGAGCAACCATCATCTCACATTAAAACCAACACAACTAGATTTTGAAGTGGATAATTTGTTTTGTAATCTTTATATATATATTTATCCGCTAGTGGTTGGATCTCCTACTTCAATGTTCTTATTGTTGGCAGAAGCATGCCTTCGACCTGTACTATCAAAAGTACCTGTTCAACAACCAATCTTATTGAAAAAAGTTGCAAGACCATCAACCAAAGCATTGTACAACATTTATCATCCAAACGATCCAGTAGCTCATAGACTAGAACCTATGTTTTCACAAAGGTTGACTTCATTGAAACCTGTCCCAATCGCTTATAATAAGGGAGGATTAACGGTATTTGAAATAACTTCTAATTATTAGAATACTCTCAAGGAAATTGAAAGTGCAAAAGCAAAAACTCAAGATTATATATCGAAATTCATGCCAAGATTTGGAGAATTTGCCAAAGATCAAATTGATAAAGGATCTACTGAAGTACCAAAAGCAGTTACTAAAGATGCTAATGAACTACAAAAAGATGCAATTGATCGACTCAAACTCTTGAATCCACATGGTCGTTTAGATTTTGCTTTACAAGAATTTTTAATGGAGAATCCATACATTTCAAGTATGGTGGTGCATTTTGGGTATTGGGGTGACCTTGATGTAGCTTCATTTGTGTTGAAAGCGGTATACGGGATTTATGATCTACAATAAACTATATAGATTTTTTTTCAAGTATTTAAATTATGAATAAAAAAATGCTTGGTAATCGTGGAAATATATTAAGAATATTAGTACAAGTACTTAATCATCAAGTCCAGCCCGAAGCCTTATAACTTTTACAAACACTTCAGCGCCAGCAATAACAGCAGCAATAAAGATCAGTACAATAATAATCCAAGTGATATAAGTCATTTCACTAGAATTTATATGGTCAGATAACATGGAGAGCAAATCGGAAAGTACATCTGCTCTTGTGTTGAGAAGATGTGCCCGTTGAGATATTTCTAGATAACCTGACATTAAAAGAAACATAAATCCAACCTCTAATGGCTGTATACAAACTTTCTAATCCAGGTTCACTCCAAAAGATTTCCGGGGTATCTATGGTTGAATTCGACAAAAATGTTACCTAACACATTGGAAATCAGATTAACATTCATTTTTAATTTATAAAGATTTCCAACAATTTTCATAATATTGATTCTGGTCATTTTAACTGTTCCAAATTCAGCCATCATTTTTGATAATGGTACAGCACCTTAATTGGTCAAGTAATAGATATTCTACCTTCAATCGTCTCTTCCATCATTATTTCAAATATCGAAAGTTTCACTGATTGAGCTAATCCATGGGAAATCGTTAGTCTAAATGACTGTGTTAGAAAAATCACTATTCAAACTTTATCAATGGTGATCCAGATTTCAACGTGATCATGTCTAGAGAATGAATGACTTTTTATATTTACCGTTAAAGATTCTGGGTTGAAATGGTCCTGATAAATCATATTGGAAATTGAAATCCTCAATTTGCGTTTCTAATTTTAATTATTTGGAGACAATTACCATGATATGCCATCCATTTATTTCCATAAGGCTTCATATGCCCAATAAACGATTTTTCTTCTTGTTCAGTAAAGTTCCACAACACTAACAAATGAACAAATGGAAAAATCATACCCATAACTCCATATTCAAAAATATATACATCTCCTTTTGACATCCAAACTTTACTCTGCTCATCAACCTTTACTGCCCCTTGAGAGTCTTCGGTGTATGCCTCATTGTTGACTAAGATACTATCAGGAAAATTGGCGAAAATGGCTCCTTCTAATGATCTTGATCTGGGTGATAAGTTTTGAGGGGTATGTGAATGTGAGACTAGCATAGGATATTCCATAATTTGAGGAGATGGAACTCCAAACATTCGTTCCTTAACAACTCCATCATATGAAAAATGTAAACATTCATCGTATTGCTTGGTCGCAATTCCATGAGAAAATCGAACATATTTACTTATATCTTCAAAATTGAAAGATTCAGCTAAACAGTAAGACGTAACTGTGAAGAGTAAAAATTAAACAGACCAAACCTCTAGGAATATCGCTTCGATCTGATTTCTTCAATCGTTCGGCTTTTGATTGAGCAGATTCTTCAGGAGATAATGGAAGAGATTCTTCATTGTTAGGACCATCATCAGGAAGGAGTACCAACTTTTGGGTAATCTTAGTGGTTCGTTGTGGCATACGCTGAGCTGTATGAGATTGATTATTGGAAGTTGATATGGATGCTAAATTATGAGGAGTTGTTCCTCGTTTCCTTTGGTTCATGTTTGGAAAACTTTTCACATGGAAATGATTCAATCAATACGGTAGAAGTAGGTTAAAAATAGGTATTTGGATGCATTTTAATGTTGATCAGGTCTCGAAAATCATAAATCAATTAATGACAGTATGGAATGCTTTGTAACTGAATCGCGAATTGGGCCATCGCGAATAACTTCTTCTAACAACGCTATCTATCTTAATATTCTCTATCTTAGTCACTTTAATCATAT
>JADGIX010000327.1:0-10654 GCA_027595885.1 Globomyces sp. JEL0801
TCCACTCTTTTGTAATGGGCTCCCGTACAGCCACCACGTTAATGAAAGTGGACTGGACAATTACATACCAGAGTCGAGAGAATGAACAAGAGATGACATGAATTAATACCACAATGTTCTAGTAGGAGTTCACATGTCCATTATTGTACCATGAACGTCAACAATTATAATATTGCCATCATTAGGCTTGAGGCCAATCAAATCATGTGTCTATCATTTTGGTATAAAAGGAATCAAAACAATCAGTTAGAAATATGATCGATACTAAAATCAACCCAATTCATACAAAACCGAATTTCAAAGACTCTCTCAATTTACCTGATTCCTCAACTTCAACTCAACTTTGTCGTATCAAAATACACCCTAAATTCAATGAATGTAATACGTTACATCTCACAACTTTAATCGCAGATATGTTTACAATTCTCATCAACTACAATGATAAATTACCTCAAGCTCAACTTGTCACTCCCTTTCAATCACAATCCATACCAAACATATCTATCCACAAATATATATCCCGAATGGTTAAATATTTACGATTGGAAAAGAGTGTGTTGTTAATGATTCCAATTTATGCAGATCGATTATGTCACAAATACCCATCCTTTGTCATTTCATCCTTGACGATTCATCGGTTCGTACTGACATGCATTACAATTGCTGTTAAATGTATTTCAGATGATTATCCTACCAGCAAGTTTATTGCCAAAGTTGGTGGGATATCATTGAAAGAATTGAATTTTTTGGAGATTGAACTGTGTAAATTGTTGGATTGGAATCTATCATTTAATGGAAGGAATATACAGAATTATTATATGAATTTGATTGAATGTAATAGTAATTATGTTATTGATCCATTGATGGAAACCAATGACAGTGGTGATCAAGTAGTTGATACATCGGATAGATTAGAATATGAACAATCTTGTATAATATCTTAATATAAACTAGTACTTTATTATGTAATATATTGTTCGTTGTTATATTGTATCCCAACTGGATTGGTGTTGTGGTACAAACACCAGACGAAAAAGAAAAGAAAAAAAAAGAAAAAAAACCAAAAAGGGAATTACGCTTTCATAAAGACTCTCAAGTTCCTGTTGGTAGTATTACTGTCATGGTGTGAATATAATTGTTATGAATGTTTACTGGAACAAACTGTTTCAATATAATTCAAGTTTATTAATTTACTAATCTAAAGGTAATCACAATACAATGGGAAAATATCAATTCAACTGATCCAAGTAAACATCAGAATTAGACGGTTGGATTGTCAGTTTACATGGAAAGGTATATAATGGATGATTCAAAACCAAATTAATATAGTAATTTTGAATGAGTTTAAATGGACAAGAAAGTCTCCAATTCAAAGATTTACATAACTCCATTTCAATCATATTTAATTCCCCAAGTGTAATTCCACCAATCTTTGCAAATATGGAATTTTTTGGATATACATCTGATACATGTTTTGAAGATATTGTGATGGTTGCAAGAATAAATCGATGAATGGTGAGTGAGTTGATGGGTAATTGTGGATCTTTTGATATGCGATCAATAAAAATCAATATAATGACTAGAATAGAATTATCCAGAGACAAATATTTTTGAAATCGTATTAGGTAATCTCCAACACTGATATTTGGTATGGATCTTGAATGAAAACGAGTTATTTGTGACATGGTAGTTGGTAATTTGTCGTTATAAAGTACAATTTGATCAATCATTTGAGCAATCAAAGCAATCAAAGGTACAGGTTGACAGTCTTGAATAAGAGGGGGTAGAACAAGCAACTGGGTTTGAATAGGATGGTGAATTTTGACTCTTTTAGGACTAACTGGCATTTGATGAACACTTTGATTATTGATTGGTTGATGTGAAGTATAACCATTTACAGTCATTTCCAATGTTGTTTTCATGATTTGGTGAAAGTTAAGGTCATTTGATTTTTTAAAGAGCACAAAATTCAAAACGTGTGTTTTAGATGAAAAACGTGTCTTTTTGTTTGATGACTGAATTAAGTAAACACCAAACTCAATAGGAAGGATGGGTTCCATTATCCCAGTTTTTAGGTTAATTTGGAGGATATCACATACGAATCATCACATTCTTTACTTTGTTGTTTCCTTGTTTTTGCACATGTGGTTTTTGTGGAGTTTTTGTGGAGCACAATCCCATTTATTTGGTGGTTTGGTGATTCAATTGATAACTGTATCCACTAACCACGTTCCAAGACATAGTTATTTATGATTATGATTTAGGTCTGTATAATGCGAATAATTATTTACATATGACCGCACGAGGAATAGTAGTGCCAGTCCTAAAGTGTTGGATCAGTTTCTTTGAGCAGGGATACGTATCAATCTGCTAAAAGTGAATGTAAATTTGAGTATAAGACAGACTTTTATTTCATGATGCCAAACCTTTCGATATAAAACATACCATCATACATCAAAATTTGAATGAAAGTGATGGGCAAACGATTATCACAATTATTCTCAAACCAGGAGTTTGGCAAAGTTTTCTCTGAGATGAAGTTCCATATCGTCCTCTTGTTCATCATTCTCAAAAGCAATCGAAGCCATTGATAGGACGTCTTCACAGTGAGGTTTCACTCCAAGAGATTCAACCATTTCCTTCACTTTCTGCCAAACTTCCGATGCTTTAGGGCGATTCTCTGGTGTAATATCCAACATACTCCGCATCAAACTCTGAAAACACTTATTCCACTCATCCATAATAGTATTGTTGAATAATGGGAATTTCTTTGCCAAGAAATCCGGCAAACGTTTTGTGATATCCAAGTAGAATCCACTGGTGAACTCATCTTCCAAACTTTTTCCACCAAAGAAAAGAAGTGCAAGCTCCACAAAGACCAGGCCTAGAGAGAAAATATCACCCTTTCTTCCTACTTTTCTATCGAGTTGCTCTGGAGGCAAGTAAGCACGAGTTCCTTGTACTTTGACAGATTTTGAATTCTTGTCAAACGCTTTTGGAAGACCAAAATCACAAAATACTGGCAATAAGTCGGCATCCAACAGTACATTTTCGGGTTTAATATTTTGATGCTTGATTTTCTTTTTGTGTAATGCAGACAAACCTGATGCCAAACACGCCATCCAATTTGTAATGAGAATAAGCTTCGCTTTCGGTGTGCGTTGAGTCCACCAAGGCATTTCATGTGAACTTTTTAAAAAATCGCTTAAATCGGATTCGCACCAGGGATACATAATCAGACAGGTGTGATTTCCTTGTTGGTAAGCACATCGAAGGTGAAGAAGATGAGGATTTCCGGTGTCAGTAGCCAATCTAAGAATTTTGATTTCTACCATGATTTTTCCTAGGTCATAATCACTAATAGTCTTTCTTGCAAAAGATTTGTCGCCTTCAAACACCTTTTCTACCATTCCATAACCACCTGCTCGAAGATATGTACGAGCGTCCGCTACAAAGGGAACGAAATCAAATGGTCCCAAACTCTTGTATTCCTGAAGTTCAAAAGAAACGGCGAAGAAAATGGATTGGGCAAGGAGGAACTTTTCAGTGGTCGCATTGCTACACTTTAAGTATTCGGTAAGACTTTCTTTTGTAAACGGTAAGAAACTATCATCTAAATCAGCCTTCATAAAGTCCAAAATAACTTCATTCGCAATATTTGGCGATGACTTGATGATGTCCAGGGTTTTCGTCAAATACTTGACGACATAGGCCCCAATAGAGGAGGAAGCGTCATATGAATTGTATGGGAGGGTGAAATCCACTCCAGGACAGACAGTGACAAGTTCATTGGGATTCATTGTTGTTCCGTTTTTTCTGTTTGTAAAACTTTGGACAGCAATTATTCAAGCTCATGATTTCTGCCAAGAGTATAAAAAAAACCGTTTAATGCTACAAATGAGATTCACAAGATAGAGGCAAAACATTATTGCGTTCGTCCAAATTGATAATAAAAATGGAAATGGTTTTTTGGTATCAGGTATTCCATAAATGATATGACCTTGATTATTGAATATCCATTTTAGTTATATGGTAGACTTATTCCTATGATTGAGAATCGTCATTAAATCCTATTAATCTTATTATAGGTTAGCTCATGGACTACCACCCTATGGTGATTCATCCAGCTGTTTTAGTCTGTTTGTTACATTTGGTTCTTCCAATCACTTGATCAAAAGTTTAACTCTCTATAGAAGAGGTTCACATCACTTGTGATAAAATGACAATTAATCTAAGATTTAGTATTCAACTAGAAAATTGCCTTATGGTCACTCAATCATTTTCCAATCAATTATCCGATGAAGTTTCCACTCGTAACAATATTTAATGTCAATTGATTGGTAAGAAAAATCGCGCTTCAAAAGTTTGTAAACAAATGGCCACATCGTATTCAACCAAAACCAGACCAACAACGAACGATAACATTTTTTCACAATGTCAGCAAGAGCTTGTAGCATTTGTATCACAATGTGTCATGCTGAGGAAATCAATGGAAGGAGATGCGAATGTTAAAGAACCAACGTTTGGAATGAATGGATTGTTAGATGAAACTGTAACGATATCATTCTAATCATGCAGAAATATACGTTTGTCAGTCGAATACATCAAAAAATTCAAGATACATTGGGACCCCTGTTGGATCAACAACTAAAAGAATGTGGTAAAAGAAATGCCATTAATAGATTTAGCTGAACCTGTTATACCACTCTTAATCGATAAGATCTTATCATCATCGCAATACACTCAGTTGGTGAATCAAATAGCAAATGATGCGA
This sequence comes from Globomyces sp. JEL0801, assembly GCA_027595885.1. Taxonomy (NCBI): domain Eukaryota; kingdom Fungi; phylum Chytridiomycota; class Chytridiomycetes; order Rhizophydiales; family Globomycetaceae; genus Globomyces; species Globomyces sp. JEL0801. The sequence goes on from JADGIX010000327.1 coordinate 4,776, forward strand.
TGGAAAGCACTGCAGAAATATTGGATCATCTTCCAAAGAAAAATGCTTCCAATCATTCTCAATCTAATTCTATATCAAACTCAAACTCGAATTCGAATTCACATAATGGAAATCAGAATATTAAATTTACAAATTGTGACGAACAAAGACATGATGCTTCATTTTCAGCACATTCTACCAATACTTTGGAATCTTGGTATTAATTTTAAGGGTTTATTTTAGGTCTTTAGGTTCCTTGTCCTCTGGAGTATGTCCTGGTACAGATGATTTACAAACAATTGCTGTTCAACTACAACCTAGCCATTCGTTTCCAATCCGCTTAACTGGTGCACAATTATTGGCTTCTTTTTCAGTTGCTGATTTGTTAGCCGATGAATTTTGGCCACTATCTAAAGTGGCGATACAGTTGGCATTGTTGGATTCTGATACTCAGTAATATTTAACAACTTATTTTAGAATCGCCACTATTGGCTTGAAAGTTTATGCTCGAGCATTCAAACTTGCTCCACCATATATGGTACCTGAAGTTTATATTAGTTACACTCACCAACTGTGTCAATCATTTATGAATGGCCCAAATTTGAAATTGGGTTTGGGACTTGATATTCGAGACCCAAGAGTTGAATTAAGAATCAAGCAAGTACGTTTCACTATATTAAATAGTTAGTTCCGTTTACTGAACCAATTCATGATTCATTTACCTTCAATTTGGTTTAGGTTTTCCGAGCAAATATTCAAAGATGTCATGAATGCAACCGCGAAGATTCTGAAATGCTCATTAAATAATGGAAGTACAACATCCATTACTGCCTTGCATTTCCTATCCATAGTTGATCCTAATTCCAGTTGGTATGAGAAATGGATGATCAGTCACTTAGGTCGTACCCAAATAATCCTCGCCTTAAGCCAATCTAACATCATCCCTATCCTAGCTGATTGTTTTATAAAGTACTCTATTTCTATCACAAAATCCATTCAGGTTGACGAAACAAAACGAGATTTACATTTAAAAACTGATGAATTACTGGTTGAAGATGTGGATCAGAATGAAGATGGAGACAATACAAATTTAATTAATTCAAGTGATTTAGAATATTTACATTTTTTACATATCACCATCATCTTATCCAAATTGACAATGTGTTCTGCTGGTAGAAAATGTTTTCCAATCAAATTAACCGAAACCAAACATTTTAAAAATATTTTAACATATTTTGATGAAGGTAAGATCTATTCACTAACGTTCTTTTTTGCAGTCGAATCTGATTCATTAAATTTGGAGATATTTATTTTAATTTTAATCAGAGATATTACATCAAAAGCTAAATTACTGGCTGACAATAATGTACCGGAATTGGAATGTTTTCGAATGCCCAGAGTTGTATCCAGAATGATTCGTGATTTAGCTGCCGCAGATGTTCCATGTCGCGAAGAGCTCTTCAAAGTATATTCTTTTTGATATACTAATCTATAGGATACTTATTTGTCACAGTTACTTATTCCTGTTGAAAATGCGATTGATACAAATAATATTGGAGCGGATGAACAGGTGAGTCTGTTGGCAATAGCTGAAGCACTTTCACATATTGCTTCAACAGATTCTGGTCGGAAATTAATTCTAAGAGGTGAAATTAATTATCGAACACCTCAGTATAATTCGAATGAAGCTCTATTGAACAACAATAAGAATAAAACTTTAGATACTATTGCCAACTTTGTGAAAAGTAATTGTAGCAATATCAAGCAAACTTGCTTTTCAAAGAAAATATTGGAATCTTATATCTATTTCTTAAGGCAATTTTATCGAACTTGTGAAGGTTTACTTTGGCTTTCAAAATATCAGTTGCATATTTCGTTATCACATGCATTGAAGCAATTACAAGATGATTCCAAAGAAAGCAATCAATCGCATCAAGATCTCGATTGGAATATATCATTAATCGATAATTTACTTAACTTTGGTGCAACTCCCAAAGGTGTTATGCTGCTATATGATTCAGGTTCTATGGAACCTTGTGTATCGTATATGTTTTCCAGGTAATCTTTTGTTGGTTAAATCAGATATCAAAAAAATCTTCAAGTAAGTAAATGTGAAAAGTTTGGTTATGGAACTTTGGTGTCACAAATATCCACTACTAAACCCGGAATGCAAGCATTATGCAAAACAGGTTGGATACAATACATCATCAATGATCTGTGGAAACATTTAGAATGTGATGTTAAATTCGATGAAACTTATATTGATATTGATGATCCCAGTATTGGTAAAATTATTGCAAACGTCATGAAATTGTTCACAACTTTCCATGGTCTCTCTTCGTGTTTGGAATATGAAAGTCATCATAGTAATGATAAGGGATCATTAACTCATCTGATTGAATCTTTGATTATTATTGAAATGAATCGAGAATCGTCATTAATTACATTTGAAGACTCTCACCAAGCTGGTTTGCGTATTTTTAAACATATCAGTTCCTGTTTAGACTCATGCATTCTTCTTCAATCTAGATTTTCATTTCAACAATCTCTTGTTCGTGAAATCAATGATTCATATATCTTTCTCAATACTGAACAACCCAATCAAGAAGTTTTTATTATTGATGAAAATTCATTACTTTGTAATCATATACTGCTGTCAACAATGACTATGGGAGGTCCAACGGAACGAAAGTTACCACCATTAAATTTAATCTCAAAAAACATGAACCAGTATATATTTAATCGATATCAATTGCCAAAATTTATCTACGAAGATTTCAATCCAAATAGAAACTTAGGAAATACAATACAAAATTTTGATGCCTTGATAAACACATGTTTAGATATAACCGAATTACAAAGTATCTTTATCAAGCAATTAGAACAAAATGATATTATTCCAATGAAAATGGTACAAACAATTATATTGAAGTTTTTCGAGTTGTTGTTGGATAACAAAACTTGTAATGGGTTGGAAGACATGGGATGGTTAACGATCAAGAAGCATTCCAAAAAGAATCCAAAGGTTTGAAAATGATCAAACTAAGTAGTAGATTAGCGAAGGTGTGCAAAAATGTCAAAAATTAGGAATTATAATGGCTTCCAGGTATATTTTGTTACTATTACCCCACTTGAATGCCCAAGAGATCGAAAAATCTTTGGAAAAGGTATTAAATTATTGCCATTCAATGGTTTATTCTTGTCAAGAAGATACCATTGAAACATTTTCCGGATTCGATTGGTTCAGTAGTACTGTCTATGCAATCTTTGAAGGGCAAATGACAATTGTTTTAGATATTCTAAACAAATTTTCCAACTATCTACCAAGTTTGTATCTTTGGAGTCAATTTGGTAGTCATCATTTTAATTGGATTCATCGCGGGTTTAATAATTCTCCGACATTCGCACATTTATGCCATTGGGTAGAAGCCATTGCGGAATTAGAATTGCCAAAATTGATATCTGCCTTTACACTCTGTGGATGTACTCCTACACAGGTATAACTTCATGATCTAAATTGCAGATGGTACAAAAATGGTTTCGTGAATTGTTTTGGAACATTCTAGATTTTCATGAAATTCAAAGCTTCTTGTTGATTTGTATGTTATTTGGAATCGATTATCAGATTTACTATTGTATTGCTATTATGAACCATATTCAGAACGTTATTCTACCTGCCACAAGAGATGAAAAATTAATCTATGTGATTCATGATGCTCAACTTGGAAAAGGGTTTAGTACTGTGAAATATTTACCCTATATGCACAAATTGAGAGATCGACATCGTAACATGGTTTTACCAGACTTGAAGAGAATTGAATCTCAAATATGATATAATAAATTATAGGAAGTGAAGAAAGTTTATTGAGATTCAACTTAAGCAATGCACATGCGAACGCATTTTTGAGGTGAATAATAAACGTTTGAAATAATCGCATTGGCAGGAGTATGCCATGGATCAGCAACGAAAACTTTGGCATATCCATTTGGTCTATCTCCAGAGATTGTTCTTTGGTAGTAGACATTGCTGTTGACAAATACGGTGACTGTTTGGTCCACAATTTCAACACGGATCATGTATAACTTTCCAATGTCAAGAGATACACCAGGTGTTCCAAATTGATTTCGGCTAGTGAATGAATCTTGAGAGACAAGTAATTTAGTGTCTCCAGGATACAACCAAATACCAGGAATTCTATCACCTACTTTGTCATTATTACCGTCTTGGGTAATATGCAAAATACTACCCCATGATGGGACAACCCCATTGATGACTAGGTCAAAAGTGATTGCATAATGATTGTGCACGTAGATGTTTCCAAGCAGATTTGCATTTTCTAATTGGGATGGCTCTTTGAGCAGGGTTACCAAGTCACACGTCAAGGAAGGAACAATTGGCTTTGGACCACTTGGACATGGGTTGTAAACAATGTTTGAAATCAAAACGTTGGCAGGAGCGTACCATGGATCGGATGCAAACAGATGGGCAATTCCAGTAGGCTTTTCACCAATCAGAGTGTGGGTGTAATACCAATTATCGTTTAGGTAGATTTTAACGGTGCTTCCAACTGACCTGACTGTTACATGATAAAGCTTATTCAACTCCAACTCCTTGCCCGGGTTTCTGTGTTGATTGATAGTTGTACCAGCATCTTGTGGAATATGAATCATAGTTGACTTTGGATAGAGCCAGATACCAGGAACACGATCGCCGACAACTCCATAGTTATTTCCAGTCAATGAGAAATGCATAATACTACCCCAATCATTTGTAACTCCATTGATGACCATGTCAAATTCAATTTCATAATTGCTTCTGACATTGATTTGTCCAAGATAATATCCTTGTTGTAAGCTGGATGATGGAAGTTCCAATGGAATAGTGTCACATGTGTCTTTTGGTGTCAACAATGGAATAACGTCTGGACAAGGGTCATAAGTAACCTGAGAAATAATAGCGTTTGCAGGAGTATGCCAGTTATCGGACATGAAAAGTTGAGCAGTTCCAGTTGGAGTGGCCCCAATCAACAGCTTTCTGGCATAAAGAGCGTCATCCACATATACTTCTAGTTGTCGGTGGGATGAAAGAACCTTTACGTGATATTTCTTTCCAATGTCCAAAGACTTAACATCTGGTTCCGCATAACCTTGATTGATACCAGTGATTGTATCTTGAGAGACATAGATTTTGGATTTTCCAGGGAACAACCAGATTCCAGGAATTCGATCACCAACAGTTCCAAGATTCTTACCCGATTGAGTTAGGTGAAGAATGTTGGCCCAACCATCAACAATGCCGTTAATGGTCAAGTCAAATTCTATAGCATAATCTCCAAGTACATTGACTGATCCTAGTAAAGTGTTTTGTTCAATAGCTGTACTTCCAGGAAACACATTCACTACATCACAAGTGTTTGATGGTTCCAAATACTTGAATGGCGTTGGACATGGATTGTAATAGACTTTAGATATCCAAGCATCTGCTGGTGTGTGCCATGGGTCTCCGATATAGACGTTAGCCACTCCCTTGGTTCTTGGATTGGAATTGGTTAACGTACTGTAAAGTACATTGTCCACATACGTTCTTATTTTTTGTCCAACGGCAACAATTTTGATGTAATGAGGTTCACCCATGGAAATGGTTGCTCCCATAGGGGTAGCAACATTGGCTTGGGTGTCAAAATCTTGAGCAACTAAAAGTTTGGCAGCATTTGGATATAACCAGACTCCAGGGATACGATCTCCATTGTTTAGCATGTTGTTATTCGACTTTGTAAAATGAAGAATGTTACCCCAGCTAGGAGTTAGAGCATTGATAGTCAAATTGAATTCAATTTCATAATCAGCATTGACAGTAACCAATCCCATATAATCACTTGGTTCAATAAGTGCAGCAGAAT
>JADGIX010000328.1:0-10623 GCA_027595885.1 Globomyces sp. JEL0801
ACCCAGAATGAACAGCCATTAAAATATTCTCTTCTTTGATATCGGCATGAACAATCTTCTTGGAATGCAGATACTGTAAACCACTTGCCAGTTGTTTAAAGATACCTTGCAGCAATGGAATGGGGATCTTTTGTGTACGTTGATTTCCAATAAATTCCATCATCGATGAAGCATTTCCAAGACAAAGTGACAATTTCAATGCAGGTCTTCCTGGAACTGCAGATTTGATTTCGATATACTCTGGCTCACGGTGGTCCCTGACTTTCCATTTCTTACCGTACGGTTCCATCACGATATAGATAGCATGATCATCTTCAAAGTGATTAATGTAAGAAACCATATTTGAATGATTCAGTGACTGTAATATCTCAACTTCAAATGACTGTGCGTTTGGTATCTTATATACAATCTTAATAGCCACCTAAGTAAAGATGGTTATGACAGCGAATAACATACTTTTCTGTTATTGAACGTGTCAACTGCCGATAGAACTGCACCAGACCCTACAGTTCATGAGTACAATATGACCGTACCACCCCATCCAAGAACTTCAGTTGGGATATAGTAAACACTAAAAACGGGACTATTTACTATAGCCCATTCAATCAACTCTATTGCACGTCTTTTCGATTCATGTGGGCAAGATCCGCTCGTGAGGGGATGGACTGGAGCTTGAGGAATACTAACATGCGGAGATTGATCTCTGGAGCTGGATGGTGCTTTATAGTCATAAGGAATTGAAAATTCATCTGTACCTTTCATTCTCTTTAGTCTGTAGTCGTCTCTGCTGTCGTCTTGGGTATCAGAGAGTGATCGCTTCTTGGGACAAATGGGAGACGCATGGTAATTTTTCATAGCATTCGAAGTAATAATAGGCATGGATTGAAGTTTGGTCCGTTTGTGATCCATGCATTCGACCTCATCTTCTAAAGCGCGTTTTTTAACAGGTGAGGGACATGATATGGGAGATGGGAGATCACCAGGAGATGCTGAAGACGCTTCAAGCTCATTGGTAATATCAGTTTCGTTGGTGGCAAGTTGTTTTGTAGAAACCATGGTTACGAACTCCTTTGAGATGGTTGGTGGTAAGGAATTCTGTTTCTCAGAACAAGGGGTAATTGGAGAGAGTTCTGGTGGAGATGGGATATGTCTAGTAGTTACTAATGTCACATCCAATGGGTTAGGAAGACTTTGATTCTTTTTCTGGTATTCAATATAGTTTCGTTTGAAACGGCATTTATGAGGTAAGACGATTCTATCCATATTCATTTTTGTATTCACTTTAGATTTGATTGAATTTCGTGATATTTTGAGACTAATAGATTGATTTTAAAAGTAAATCAAAGAAAGGTGACGTGACTCAGAAAGACAATGGAGATGATAACAGGGTTTATTAAAAAAATGGAATGACGTCGCCTTTTCAATTCTGAGAAGTTTCCTTTCTAGAATAGAATAATGAATTACAATACTTGTTATTGCTATTTGGAACAATTGAACACTTAAAGAGATATCGTGTCATGTTATTCACATATGGCTATACCAGTTAACTAATGATAATTTAACTATTAATAAATTGTGGTTTTATTCTTTCTAATACACAGCTGTACATCTAACTATTGACACACAGCTTGTGTAACCACGGCTGTGTTGGAATCTGGTATTTATAGGAACGTTTGGAATTTCTAAAATTCATCAAATGCAATCTATTCTCTCCATCTTAACGTTTTTCATTTTAACAACCATCGCCGTTCCGCAATCACATGTAGCCGTTCAAGCACCGTCACATGTAGCACTTCAAAAAACAAACATCTCTGAGTTGGAGTCGTACAAATGGGTGTGTAGAGATCATGAACAAGGCAAAGGTGTTAGGAAAAAGCCTTATATTGATTCGGCCTGTAGATGGGTATCTTCAAAAGATTCCAATGATTTTAATGGTACATTGGATAGCAAAGTCAATATAATTTTGATGGTCTCAGCTTTAGTGCTCTTACATAGTTGTATCTAACCCTATGTGATTTAACTACTAACTTATTTGGTATGTATTCAGTTTAAATAAAAGAAAAGCATTACTATCAAAATATTCTCCTTGCATGCTGTTAAAATACTGTATTTGATAACCATAAATGGTTTGAATTACTTATATTAAGGATGAACGCGTTATATATTTGTATTTCACTTCTGGAATTTAATTTCGTGTTTCTTCTAGAGTGATAGAGTGGGATTGGAGAATGATTGGCCTTTTTACTTTACTGCAGTGGTCGTTGATTGATCTAGTAATGATGGTAGCTTTATTCAAATATCATTGAGTAGTTAGACATGTAATTTTAAAAGTAAATCAAAGAAACGTGACGTGACTCAGAATGACAGTGGAGATGAAAACAGGGTTGTTTATTAAAAAATGGGATAAAGAAGCCTTTTCAGTTCTGAATTTCCTTTCTAGAATAATGAATTTCAATACTTGTTATAACCATTTGGCACATTTGTACAATTAGAGATATCACATTATTCACACATAACTATACCACTTTAGTAGATGATAAGTTGCGGTTTTATTCTTTAAACGTCTAAATCACAGCTGTACATCTTACTATTGATACACAGCTTGTGTAACCACGGCTGTGTTGGAATCTGGTATTTATGGAAGTGTGTTTTGAATTTCTAAAGTTCATCAAATGCAATCCATTCTCTCCATCTTAACGTTTCTCATTCTAACAACCATCGCCGTTCCGCAATCACATGTAGCTCTTCAAGCAACCATGCCTGAGTTAGCCTCATATAAATGGGTTTGCAGAGATCATGATCAAAACAAAGGATTCCTTGGTATTGGCGGAAAGTCCTATGACGATACTGTATGCAGATGGGTATCTTCAAAAGATTCCAATGATTTTAATGGTGCATTGGATGGCAAATTAAATGTCATTTTGATGGTATCAGCTTTGATGCTCTTACATAATTGTATCTAAACCTATATCATTTAACTATAAATAAAAGAAAAACATTAATATTCGAAATATTCGCTGTACACATTGATGAACGAGTTGAATTTTGACACCCAATTAAGAACAATGGCCATGACAAAACATTCTGAATACTATCTAGTCGATTTGTAAACTTTCAACCCATTATTTTACTCTTGAAACTCATCCAATTTCTGCAGATACATCTTAAATTTCCTTAATACTTTATGTAGATTCACATAAACGACAATATATTAAAACAACAATTATTTAGATTTATGTTTTTTCAATGGATTATCAAATCCACTCTTCATTCCACCCATCTTTTTCCGAATCGCTGGTGTAAACGTTTCCGATTTCGACCAAGCAGCCTCAAACTACATATTGAACATATAGAAAAAACTTACACTATAATCAGTAGTATCTTGATCAACTAAATGTGTATATTTTGTACGTCCAGCCTTTCCGAAATTTTTCACTTGTAATATCTCTGGTAACACTGTTTTATCCGCTTTATCTTCCAAAGTTGGAGCAGCTTCATTTGAATTCTTTAATGCTTCCCTTACTTTATCATCTTCAACATAGAAAGCACCTTTATGATAATACTTTTGTAAAAATCTATACTTTTCTTTTTCAACCCCTAATTTACCATCGTCAATATTTTCACGTTGAATTTGATTATCAGTCATGGCTCGACGACGTTCAATATCATCAGTATCGACAAGTTGCATATCTCGAGCTTGACGATCTCGTTTGATTCGAAGTAATTCTCGTAATTTCCATGCTGCTGTTTCAGCTTCAATATCAATTTCATCTGTATCATCTAATTCAATGGTTTCAAGTGCTCTTTCCGCTTCTGCAATTTCATCTCGTAATACTTGTAATACCATTTCAGATGATTCTTGTTTTCGTTCTTGTAATTGTTGTAATCTTAATTCTTCAGCTTTTAATGCTTCTTGTTTTAATCTTTCTTGTTCAATAATGGTTTCTCGTGATACTCTAAAATCATAAATGGATATTGGACTTACTTTGGAATAAAAACTGGTTTTAATAATACTCTGGTTGGATATAGATCTTCAGGTTCAGATTCAGATTCACTAGTACTTTCAGATTCAGTTTCGGATTCAATTTTTTTAATTGGTTCTTTAACTCTATTTTTGATTGATTTTGATTCTACATCAGATTCATTTGATTTTATCGATACTGAATTGATTTTGGTTTCCATTTCATCTTCTCTTCGACGTTGTAATGCACGTTCTTTTAATTTCTTACGTTTTTCATCTTCAGAATCGTCAGAATCATTAGTTTGTTTTGTTTTGATGGATTTTTCAGTATTTTGTTGTGCAAGTCTTTGTAATCGACGTTCAGCTGGTGTTAGTACTTTGGGTTGTTCAATTTCAACTGGTTGTTCATCTTCAGAATCACTCGAGTTTGATTCTTGGACTCCTTCGGGTATTATTCCTCTTCGATAAATTGTTGGTTTTGGTATATTTCTTTGTGACATAAAGAAAATTTGAACTCGTCAAAAACTAAAAAACGATCCATTCAACTTACAGTCTAAAAATCAAGGTCACTAGAGCATCTTTTAAACTAATAACTATCTTTATATTAAGGTACAACAAAAACGAAAAAATAAAATAATCAAGCAGCACGAGCAGCATATCCACAAGTCAGTAGATTATCCAACAATGCACTATTGGCAACCAATAAAATCAACTTTTCAGATGCTGATACATCACCACGGATCGCAGCTTTTTCATACCAACTCACAGCTTCAATCATATTCAATTCACATCCAATCCCATTTTCATATAAATCTCCTATTCTGCTCATGGCTGACGCAGAACCAGATTCGGCTGCTACCATATACCATTCAAAAGCTCGTTTGGGTGAAGCTACGCATCCTCGGCCTTCCAGCAGGAATTCTGCTAGTCGAGTTTGAGCTCGGAGATGATCTTGGTTGGAAGCTCTCTCAAATAATCTGAAGGCTTCATAATCATCTCTTTCTACGCCCCTACCTTCTGCATAGAGTATTCCAAGATTAGTCATTGCCCTATAATTTAATTATAAATAGGATTACCAAGCATTGCTTTGCTTTGCAGAAAGAGAATACCAATGGGCAGCTTTGGCTAAATCTCGCTCACACCCGATTCCATCTTCGTATAAATGTCCCAAAGTATTTTGTGCGACATCATTTTCACCTTCAGCACTCTTTAATATCCATTTGAATGCCTCTGCTTCGTTTACTTCCGTCCCAGTTCCGTTTCGGTAACAACTTGCCAATACTAATTGTGCAGGTGCATGTCCGAGTTTTGATGATTCTAAATATAATTCAAATGCTTTGGTTTCATCTATCTCTACTCCTATTCCGTTTTGATAACAATATCCCAATGAATGAAGTGCAAATGAATTTCCATGTGCGGCTGATCTTTGATACCATTCCACTGCTAATTTTTCATCTTGCTCTGCGCCTACTCCATATTGATATAAATGACCTAAATTGTGTTGTGCTCTGAGTGTTACCAATGATAAAAATGTACCTTGAATGACCTTGTACGGCAGCTTTTTGATACCAATAACAACCCATTTTCTCATCTCTTGGAGTCCCAATTCCATTTTGTAGACAAAAGGCATAATTACATTGTGCCCATGGATATCTGATAATTAAAATCAAAATAATTACCCTTGTTGTGCAGAAAGTTTATACCAATTTGCTGCTATTTCTTCATTCTTTTCCAATCCTTGCCCTTCTTCATAAATATAACCAAGTGAGTTTTGTGCATAACAATTTCCGAGATCTGCAGCTTTTCGATACCATCCAATAGCCTGAGGGATTAGAAACGTCCAACAAACCTTTTGAATATCAACGGGAATACTTAATCCTTGTTCATAACAATAACCTACATTATACATTGACACTGATTCTCCTTTCAATGCCGCTCTCATATAATATTCAAATGCTTTATGTTCATCCTTTTCAATTCCAAAACCTAATAATCAAAGAGGATTTGAATACCTTCACCATAACAGTAACCCAGTACACCTTCTCCTCTAGCCTCGCCTAATTCAGCAGCTCTTTGATAATAATAAACAGCCATTTTTGAATTCTGATTGACACCGCATCCATCATGATAACAAACACCTAAAGCATAATTGGCTATATAATGAGATAATTGATAAATACCAGAAGGAATATTAAATTCCAAGGAAGCAATGGATAACCACTCTGTAGTGTCCTCTGCCTCATTAGCCTTCTTTTTCCATTCCTCAGCTTCAACTCTATCAATAACAACTGCCGGTCTTCCATAATATCTTAAAAAGGATAATCTAGCAAAAGCAAATCCGCAGTCTTTTTGAGCAGAAGCCAAGTAGTATTTCTCAGCAGTAATAAAGTCTTGATCGACACCAAGAGCAAATTCATAGCAGAAACCCAAGACAGCCTAAGAAGAGTGAGTATAGAAAAACTTACAGCAGCCATTGGATGACCACCAAATTCATTTGCGGCTTTCAATAAGAATTCAACAGCGTCTTTGTAGTGTTTATTGAGAAGCAATTCATTTCCTAGAGAGTACCATTCCTTTAATAATTCCTGTTGAGAATATTCTGAATTTATGTCGAAAACGGGAACAAGCTGTTGTTCCTTTGAACCCTTCCTTGGTTGTTGAACAGGCAGGTTATCAGGTAAGTGAGTGTTGAGTTCAATACGTTTTCTAGAGAAGAATTTGAAAGGCATGTGAACAAAATGGTAAAGAGTAAGGCGGTTGATCTTCAAACTTTTGGTGAAACGCAAGACAGACACCAAACCAAATGAAACAGTTAATTTGGAATGCTTGAAATAGGTAGTAACTGATAGTGTCCTATAGTATCCAATAATGTCTAATAGTATCCAATCATCCGTAATCAAGTAACATTCAAATTAATTAAGTTCCAATGTGGGATAGAGTCACAAAGTAGTCACATTTTAACCTCGTGTAACCATTAAATTTCAAATCATTTTTTATTAACGAAATCTAACAGTCAAGGAAATCTGCTGCATTCAATAATTCCATAGCTATCTCTGGTTCAATCGGAAATGCTGGTACTTCTTGCATCGTGTTCGAATATGCTACTTTATAGTAGAGATACCTATCTTTAATTCTTTTATCACTTACCTATTAATCATTATTATCAAATACAATCAAAAATACCTAAGAATAAGTAAATCTAAAATTACCTAAAGAGTGAATAATTACTATTAATACCTAAAAGTCAATCTATCTTGTTCTTTAACTTGCACACTTTCTCTAATATAACCGCTCTATCATTATCTTATACTTTTCTTACTTGATATCCCGGAAATGAATTTCATTTTGTACTGATTCAGTAAATTGTCCAGGTGAAGACAGTAATATCTTGATAGCTCCTGATGCTAATGCACATTTCCGATCTATAACAAATTCGAATAAATCGGATGATATTAATTTCACAGTTAACCGTTCTTCACTGTTGTTTGTCATTTGGAATGAAAATTTTACAAACTGCAAAATGACGTTCAATTCCATCAATGTAATTAAACTATTCTATTATAATTATGAATAATCAAGATTCTGTTTTCATATGTTTATTCTATCCAAACATGATTTCTCTTCAAAGGTATAATAATGTTGAAAAGTAGTAGTATTTATTGGTATTGACTGGAATATAGTCACTGTCTCCTCTATACTTTAATGTATGATTTTTGACAGTGATAAACAGAATCAGTAATATTTACTAGTAGCTGTGGCTTAGCACACTATCTCTCATTTATTGAAATTCCATTTAAATTTGTGAATAAAATAAAAAAATGAATTTGATTACCAACTGAATGGATAAAGTCATAACTGTGAACCTAATTGCGAGTAGAATCCTAACTATTTACAAGATAATCAATTATTAAGTCCATTCTTTTATAGTAGAGTTAATGGAACACTAAATAAAAACATTGAATTAGGTTGAGGAAAGGCTTTATTTCCAAATAATTAGGTGCTATCTTTGAGGTAAGCAATGACATCTAATAAAATGTTAATTACGCGAAACAAAATAATTACCTGCACGGTCTTGAGCCTTCTTGAACCCAGCAAAGACCATCTTGGTACCAGGAACATATTTCTTTGGGTTTTCGAGGTACACAAACATTTCTTCTTCACTCCATTGAACTTGTTTCTTAATCATGGCAGCAGAGTAACTGTAACCATCAGCGGTACCGGAAAGACGTTTAAAAAGTCCATTCAAATTTGGACCAACTTTGTGTGGAGCACCCTAATGAAATTAAAAGAGATGTAAAGTTACAGCTTCTACAACGTGACATTGAGCGCAACGAGTTTTGAATAATTTAGCACCATTAGCAACATTTCCTATAAATCAATATTTGATTTATAGTTTTACCATCTGGAACACCCATTTTTTGAAGAATAAAAATTTTATCACCAATTTTGTTTTTTATTTGACCGCCACTCGAGTCACCATCACTAACACACCCAACTGGGAACATCCACGCGATATCCAATCTTGATTATATAAATTCATCTATTTATAATCCATTTTGATATGGGATTCTCAATTCTTGTCAAAAAAAAATAAGAAAAATTAAAAAAAGGAAACACAAAGAAACGTTGTTTTGGTGATTTCTTTACGAATAGCTTAAATAAAAGAATTACCTAATTTTACAAAATCAACAACTACAACAAACTTTGAAGATGATTTTTAAAACATCTTAAAACATCGTTAATTTATATTCCACTTCACATGTTTCACCAACAATCACATTATCATTCACATTCAACTCTAAAACATATACAATTGTAAATCAAAATTTATTTTTAAACTAAAAGCGAAAAGAGTGTAACAATAACTAAACCAACAGTAGATCCACTGGCAGAACTAGCGATCGTATATCCATCTTGTGGTTTAGCTTCAGATTGTGTGTTTGGTTTAGAAACTTCAACTGGAGATTCTGAAGCTGGATAACCTGGTGCTGGGATACTTGGATTGACACTTTCAGGTACATAATTTGGATTAGCAACGATTTTTTGGTCAGCAACAAGCGCAGACGAATATCCTGGTAAAACAATTGGTGCCACATCTGCAGGATATTCTTGCTTGACAGGTAAGAGATAAGCATCAGTGTTTGGTGCATACTGTTGGGATACTGGATTGTATGTGATGAGGGTGGTTAAGCTGATAGAACAATCTACTCCTCCAAATCCAGGTTCACAACGACAACCGTTGTTTCCACACACCCCCTTGCCAGAACATTTGTTGATACAAGTATTGTTACCTAATCCACATTCTTTTTGTATAGTCACAGCTTTTTGAACAACCACAGGATCAACATCTTGAGTCATACATTGAGTGGTAGTGTGGCAAGCAGTCATGAAAGCTAATCGAGCAGATTCAGAGAACACAAATGATCCAGTCAAGGTAGCATCAGAGATACAGGATTTGATATAGAAATCAACGTTGACGAGACCGGTACATCCCTTGACATTGAATAAAGCGCGACAGTGCTTATCGACTTGGTTGGTGTAAGAAGGTGGTGCTGGAGGAACAGTGTAGGTAGCTGGAGGTACAGGTGAAACAGTAGTAACTGGAGCAGCACCTTTAGTAGTAGTGGTGATTGAAGCAGCATCTTTGGTAGTAGTAGTGATTGCATTGGAACCATTGGTGGTGGTAGAACCGGATGCAGAAGTGGAGGCAGAGCCAGATGTGGAAGTAGATCCAGGAAGTTTGCTAGTGATCACAGTGGTGGTTCCAGCAACAGTAGTGGTGATGATAGTAGTGACTGGGGCGACAGTGGTGGTAATAGCAACGATGGTAGTAGTAGCAGCAACGGTAGTTGTCTTTGGTGGAGGATAGTAAGGTGGAAGTTTAGTGGCATAAACTGGAGGAGGAAGAACAACAGCAGGTTTCTCAGGAAGTTTACAGATATTTCCAGGATTTCCAGCTGGTGGAGTGACAGTCTTGTATTTACCCAACAGAATGTTTTCAGCATCAGAAACAATCCAGGATTTCATGAATTTATCAACTTGTCCAACTTTGACAACTTCCCCACCTCGACAGTGAAGATCACCAGCTTTGGCTCCAATTTGGTTACAGATACCTCCATGGTTGTTGTAACCTGGAGCAACTACCAAAGTGGCATCAATCCATTTATCATTTCCAGAGCTTTGAACTCGTAGTTTGAGAGTGGTACCACATGGAAGAGTAATGATGTGATTGGCATCGGAAGATGTTGGAGCTGTATATACAATCCCATCCTTGTTTGGAGACATTTCAGTCATTTTTACATCCTTTACATCTTTGACACGAGCATCCAAGGCAAAGATGGAAGTACCATATCGAACAGCGATAGCTTGATTACAGGTAGGGGTGTTTGAGAAACATTTTCCTTGAGTAGCTTGAATACTGAGGAATTCATGTTTGAACAAGTGAAAGACACCTTCTCCCATATGAGTCGTGGCCAAGTTGTTGAAGAGCTAATGGATGAATTCGATATCACACTTACATTGTAGTGAGGATCACCAATACTGGTACAAGTACCACCAGGAGCATATACACGTTTTCCTTTATAGTCTTGATCAATCTTGTTATCTCCATTATATACACGAGCGCGAATAGTCAAATCTACATCTTTTCGGTTTTCAAACAC
>JADGIX010000329.1:0-10510 GCA_027595885.1 Globomyces sp. JEL0801
CATTGAATTCTGAAACGGAAGTAGTTGACCGAAAACCACTTCTAAGTTTTATTCAAACTGTAAAGAAAGGAATAGAAACTTTTAAGGGGAAGAAGCTTGTTCCAGACAAAGTAGAGCAGCCAACTATTCATACTACTAAGGTTCCTAACGTCTAGCCCATAATAGAGCCAGACATTTTGCCACATTAATCATACCGTAATAAAAATTCACTTCTACAAATTGTAATATCTGCTGCAGATCCTTTATGAGGCCCATATTCTATAAGCTTGTCTGTATGATATTGCTAATTCATACTTCAATGCATGAAATTAAATGAATAATATTTCCATGGTTCATTTGAAAGAGATGGTATTTTCGTCCTTGTAACATCAATTTGATGATATTCGATTGTGATCACTCAGTAGTCGTTGATTCCAAGGTAGCTAAAAGTTAACAACAAATATTACTTCAGGCAAACTGTGATTTAAAATGTTTAACATCGTTCGGACATGTTTTTTCCAAGTCTTCTCGGTGCATGGGAAGCAGTTTGTTATATCTTTTGGATTATGTTTTAGAAAATAAAGAGTCCATAATAAGTGTACATAATAAAGTAGTTGCTTGAATTGAGTAAAACTACAGCCGAAAAAACTTTGGAAAGATCGTCTACTATACGGTAGCTTCATAAAATCAGAGCTACTAGACTGGATTGTGAGTTCAAGTTGATCATATATAAATAAAAAATGCATATTTTGGTATTTAATTAGACAAATAAATAGCTTAAACTAGTACAAATGTATATGCGGAAAATTAACAGCGTGATGCATAAAATCGAGTCTAAATTGGGCAGATGATGGGTTTCACGTGCGTATGAACATTATCTAAAAGATCCATATGTTCGTTTTATGAACGAATGGTAAGGCAAACTATTCCTTATCAACATTGATGTTTTTGCTACTTTTGACACTAACTTCGAGCTTACAGATAATAAAAATTAATGACAAGAAATCCAATAAGCTGTTTTTAAAAATAGTTAAAAATATAATTATAATTTTGATTTTTGAGGTAAACATTCTCAAATTTAAAATTATGTTTTTGTACAAAAAACACAAACCATTAACGGAATGTTTGATTAATTTTTGCATGTTGCGCCTTTGTATCATGCATGATGCATGATACAATCGATAGTATATAATTCAGCTAATAAATCAATTAGATAATGAAGAGTATATTTAATAATATAAACGATATTTTCCAAATATCCTCAATTCAAAAACTCAATTAACCCAAAAGTTGTATCGTATTAGAAAAGCGATGCCCAAGATAGTCAAAAACCAGAAATCACCCAAAAATCGAAAACATACTCCAATCAAACAATACATTGGGTTATTAAACTCCCTTTCTCAAGTTGGATTTAGTTAAAATCCTCTTTACAGTCAAGAAAACGAATATTGCGTTTTAAAAATAAACTACTATGAATCTATTATAGTTGAAGTTCATAAATACTTATATTTTTTATCACATCTAGTGTTATGTTAGTTTAAGTTTTCTTTTCAATTCAAAAGTTTACAATAAAAAAATGTTAATATGTATACTAGTTCAATTTTTAATGTAGTATATAAAAGGCCTGTCTTTACCCTGTAAACCTGCAAATTTGACTTTGCGGGGCTGCAAAACTACATTAGAGGATGAGTTTCAGGGTTGTAAGAACTACTCTCACAGCTTTCATCTTGCAAATACATATAAGTCTAGGTATTTTAATATTATATAGAATATATGTGAAATAATGGTGTTTTAAATTTTTTTTTATTTGAAGCGCTAGCGCACTGAGCCAAGTTCGTACGGATTTGTTAAACGAAAAAAGTGAACAATTTAAAATATCACAGAAAAATATTGAAAAATGGTTGACTGTGGTGGGTTTCAAAAAATGTTTGCAGGTTTACAGGGTAGTTTCGTGATTAATATTTTCTTATACAATACCTCTCATTTTTAGTGTTTTTTTAAAGATTTTACATTAAATATTGTTATTGTTGTTTATTTATGTCAACTCGATGTTGATAGACCAAAAACAATTTAAAAAGCACAACTTTTAAAAGTTTGCAGGTTTACAGGCTAAATCCATGAGGTTACACGGCTACAAAAAGTTTGCAGGATTACAGGGCTAGGTGGTGATTTGTATGTTGTTAATTACAATATTACCAAAACATATATATTGCTATTTATGGATATCATTCTTATCTTTTATTTCAAAATTCCCGTAACCCCATTGTTGATCAGAACATTGTCTATCATCCCTATTGCATTTGTTGCTATCCCACCAACCATCACCAGTTTTAAATTTCGAATATTCAATCCACATTTTCTAGCGAATGATAACTTTATGAAGAAGCGATTTGCACCAGTATCTGCTAATGCGATCGTAGGGTGTAAAAGATTTTCCTTAGCAATATTTCACATGGAGTTAAAAATGATTGTCCTTTATCCTCAGTCAACTCAATATTTCCATATTGAGCGAGACTACCAGAGTAACTTTCACTTTCTTCATAATCCAATATTGCTGCTTCAACCTCGGAATCATCTGCTAGCTCTAATTCCATGTTTCCATGCTCTGCATTTTTTTCATGATTTTTCTTATTGTTTCTGAAATGTTCACTAATCATATGAAGATGTGTCCAACGAACTTTTTAGTTCCATTTTCTTCGCAAATTCGACAGTAATTTTCATTATTAATTTTCTCCTCTTTTGGAATCAAGTTAAGATTTGAATCGTCTATTGCCCTTTCCACTTTTCTTTTGATTTTGTGACGTTCGATATTTTCCATCACAATATTACGGCCTTGGTTAGGATCATAGCGTATGGCGAGCTCTGAAACATCATTAAAGCTGTTAATTCTTTTCCATTAGCTTTACACTGTCTATCCTCTTCGATCCTGACCTTATCTCCTACTCCGATCAAAAAAGCTTCAATGGCCCAATTATTATCATCCTTTGTCTTTAATCGTTTAAGATCAGCAGCAAAACGATCCACAAATTCCTGCGTTGATTCTATAGCTTTACGTTTCCTACACATTAGGTCTCGTAAAAGGCTTTGTTTCATCGCAGAGGAATCATGATGGTTAATGAAAGGTTCACAAAACAAACTATTCCAAGATGATAAATCAACAATGTCGCTTGGGTTTTCGACAATTGTTTTAATTGCGATACCGTCCGTATGATTCAAATAACATATAGCTGCTTTAAACCATCTATGAACTGGAATGTAATTTCCTTCTAGTCTAGCAGTTACCAATGAGGTCCATTCTACAGGGTCTTTCATTGATGCTTGTTCCGTATTACTTTTAAAGTAAGGTAAAGATGGGATTCGCTTTTCTTTCTCTTGTATTATAGGACCTGCTGCGGTTGCAATTAATGACAACTGTAAGGATTCCACCAAGCTTCACGCTGTATTATGAGCAATAGATGCATCCAGAGCCTCTTGAGTAAGAATGTTCTTCTGCTTTGTGTGACTCGCTTTACTTGCCATATCAACATTTATTTCTGGAGGATTTGGATTGTGTTCCAATAGTTTGTTTAAACCCTCGTCCAATAACACTTTAGCTGTTTCAACATTCAGAGTTGCTTGATTCATTTTAATGATTGTAAAAAAAAATGAGGTGTTCAAGGGCTTAATGAAAACTAAGCAATATACAATCAACAAGTGACCTTTATTCTGAGTTTAGATAGAAACTATTGAGATGATATGTACCTGAGTTTAGTTAGAAACTATTGAGATAACTCAGTACATATCATTCAACTATTTTTCTTCTATCGGTGGCTTTACTAAACTATTCTCCGAAACATTGATAGGAGAATGTGTGGTATTTACCACATCCCTAACCCTAAGCCTAACCCTTAAGTTTCCTAACGAGTGTGATTCAGTTTCAATATCGTTCAAGACTGTACTATTGAAACCCATATGTTTTAATTGTTCTCTTTCCGTTTCATTCACTGTATTTTGTTCCACTGGACTTCGAACAGAATAATAATCGTTGATCCCATCCTCATCCTCAAAACTTTGCTCCACTGGCTCTATAACAGTACTGTCCATATCTTCTTGTTCCACTATAGTTTGGACGGACAATGAGCATTGTAAGTTATTTGATATTTCTTCATGGCAAGAACAAAACAAACAGCAAGAAACTCAATGGGTGGCCAAGCACCAAAGAAGCAGTTGGTGAAAAAAGAACCCAGAATCTCAGCACCAGCAACTGCCTCACTCTCTGGTAAGGGCCACTGTTTAGTTAACACTCTAAACTGGCTGTATCCAAACGCAAAATATACATCCATTCATTTGGATGCTTGCATAAATACAAGGTTGATTAAAGATCCATTTGATCCGTAAATCACTATCATTAATTCTAGGTCTTATGTTCATTCCTTACATGGACCAATAAATAGCACTGGCGGTAATGGTGGATTTTATGTCCATAGAGTACGCACGCTGTTTGCCAAAGAAAATCGACAAAGCTCTGCCAAGATATTCAACGTATTGACTGAACTAAAGGGTTTTAATAACCCATCTAAATTAATTAAATTGATAACAAAAGTAACCCTAACCCTAATTTATTGTAGCATGTAATAAAATAGTTTACTATTAGATCCAGTACAACGAAACCTCTTTGATGGAGCTGCAGGGGCCAATTATGTTAATGGTGTCCAGTGCATCAATGGAATTTGGCGATATCATTCTGATATCGCTCATTCTGCTTTCTGTGAACTGCCTCAAGACAGCCCTACTTCTCTCGCTCCTGGAATCTTAAAGGGTTTAGAGACTGTTCAGATGTGTCTACGTATTGTTCGGTCCTTTGAAGAGATTGATCCGTGTAAGTAGGGTTAGGGTTAGATCTACGATTTATCCGTGAGCGTAGAAGCAGTTTCGTCAACTTCACCATCGTTCATTGTTCGAACATTGGATCTAATCTAAATATTTGTTTTGTTTGTAACTCAATCACTGTCATGATTGACTAAAACGAATTTCACATCCTTGAGTGTTTTCTATTGACTTGATTGTTTGACACTCACGAAGAAGAGCATCTTCAACTTCTCTAACATATTTGTGTTGTGTCCTATGAAGAGTACCATATTGATATAAAAAAAGTAAAGAATTAAAATGAAAATGTTAAATTGTTTATGTTTATATTTTCCACGATTGTACATTTGGAGCGCCCCTTCTACTCCTTGCAAAAGGAGCATCTAATCCAATCTTTCTTCTGCGGTAGTGTTTTCTGCATCTTGATTAATCGCTTCATCGCGGTCAGAGGCAGTCGGTTCTTCCTCTTCACTGTCATTATCTATTGACCAGAATTTTTCATGACTAACAGATTGTGCATCTTCAAGTTTGAGATCGGCCTTTAGTCGGGTGATAACGGCTTGTGTTGTAGCTCTGTTCAGATCGGTAATTTCGCTAAATAGAAGTGTGGAAACATAGAAATAGTAACCTAAACCAGCTTCCTCTCGAAACGATTCCAAAGAAGTAGCCCGTTTGAGCTTTTTTGTAAATGTATTGTATAATACATCTATAATTAAAACAATTACTTGTTTGCGGAACTTAATTTATTCTCCATTCTCTCCTAGGTCTTCAGAAGTCTGAAATATTTCAAACCTGATGGCTGCTCCAATGCATCGAAGTTTCTAATACGTCAACAACTGCATCTTGAATCTCTGTTGTAAACTTGACTTCAACCATCTCATCTCGATCTCTGGGTAACGGATCTATAATTTTGGTTTCCAATACAATCGTTTTTGGCGAGCTATAATTAATAAACATTATATACTTCTTTCCAACATTTGCTGATCTAGTTTTTCTCCCATCAGTAAATGTGGTAGATATTGTTATTCGTGATGTTAGTGACGGGATGTGATAATGTGGGTGATGGAGTGAAAATTCTTAGGGTTATATTACCATGAATCTATCAGACACCATCGCTGTGGAATTGATGCAATTAAATACAGCTGGTCAAATCTGGGATCACTTTGAAAAATACTACTACGGATGACGAGCTTATTCCATTTCAATCTGTTTTCATAACAGATGATATGGATACTACTCCAAGAGCATCTAAAAAGATGAAAACCCTCAATGCAAGCAATTTACGCTTTGCAATTGATAGTGGTGCTACTAAATGACTCTTTAAAAACAAAATAGACTGAACAAATTATTCTTACTCCCCATCTGGAATGCACTATGAGGGAAGGGTGACTTAATTGTCACCTCAAAATTACAATTGACAGATGTTATTCATTGTCCCAATGTAGCGATGAACCTACATTCTGTGGCTCAACTTGCTGATCTTGGATGTATTGTCACTTTTGAAAGAAACTAATGAGATAAGAGTAAAAATGGTTATAGGTGTCCAATATGTAGAAAACCAGTGAAGGTTTTACTCTGATATTGAACACTCTGCGTTTTGTTGCCTTTACCCTGATTCAACCCCAAAGGAAAGGTGATTTCTACGATGGTCTCGACTCGGTAAAGATGTGTTACTGAATCGTCGATGGTGACTCAGCGGCACCTCCTAGTAAATGGCACTTACAGATTAACAATTTGGCTGAAATGGAAACGGCAAACAAATCTGCAGAAGTACCCCAAATATGGATCTACGTTATGCCACCTGTTACTCGTAACTGGAACTCTAAGTAGTATCATATTATCAGTACAAATAATGGTTGGAGTCTTATTAATTGTTAATTGGAAAGGGTTAGGGTTAGCATTCGCTACTACCTATTGTTCCTTTTGATTCTTTAAGGAATTGTAACGATGCTTCGGATTGCTTGCGGCCTCAAAAAGTTGAATTGGATTGTCTGGGATCAATTGAGTTGCATTGGTAAGTAGCAATGCATACGAACATTTATTGAGGGTATGTAGCACCACCATGGGGTAAATTTATATGGAAAAAGAGCACAGATCATTTTGGTATTTTCACTTGCACAACAAGGGTATACATTCTTAAGAGAATACGTACGAATCATCAACTTGGTTTCATCCATTATGGAAAACAACACACCAAAATATAAGTCACTATAGTTAAATTTTATACTTACCTTCTAATTGATTAACCAGGATAATCACGGTGGAGCTGCTGAGCCTCGCATCCATGTGCAGAACGAAGGAATACTATCTGGTGTAATTGGAGCAATGAATCTTGAAAGACGGACTTAGAATAGTTTTCAAACATCTCATCTCTCGTAATTTGAATTTTGTTGGTGCAGCTACTTGATTCAATTTGAATTTGTTAATGGTTCCTCAGGTGTATCATATGTTTTATTGAATATGATTCCCCCACAAATTAGTCAACCCCATTGCTTAAGTAATCTTAATAATCTTTGGTTAGAAAAAGCATTAAAAGTAATAGGCGAATTGCCCAATTACGTTTTATACAGATTTTCCTCAATTGTTAGATTTAAACTGAAATTGGAAGTGCGTTATTGGCCAAAAGTCCGTAGATCTGTTTACAATTTTGAAGCCGAATTACTAAATTTCAATTTTAAATATTATTCATTGTTAAATACCATAACCATCTTAATTAACTGTTTGATTCAGATACTTGATATTTGTCGTTAGTACAAACATTACGCTATGCCATACTGTCTTGAATATACTGAATCAAGGAGAGTTTAGTGACTATCTGAACAACCATCATCACCTTGCTACTTATTATTTGAGTTGATTTTGCCACCATGTAACTTAATAGAGTGAATTTAAAAACAAAAAAAGTAAATTTTATTTCTTTATAATCCAACAAGTTATGTTAATAGTAAATAAATAATAAAATAAAATATATACTGCTTTTGTCATAAGCGTTGCATGTTTTATAGTACCAGCACCAAATACAGATATCATAATATCCATATGCGCTTCAATAACCCTGATAATGTAATGGTTAACCTTCCCAGCCATTGTCATCTTAACTACTTCGGGTTTATTCTATAATTATAATAATACAGTTACTTAATTCTCATACATTTCTTAAGAGACTTAATCCTAATTTTACTCAATGTTTGTATCATATCGTAGATGATTTGATACATAGGTTATTCTCTATGTTTAAAAAATGTACAAAATTGGTTATAAAAAACTTTGCTTGTTAGATTTGAAAATATCTACGAAGTGGAAATTTAGACACTATAAAATCTAAAATGTAATAATTTTAATTTTCTAATAAGAGCTCCATTTTCGGCAGTTGAATTTATATATGTGAGTTAATAATAAATTGAACTAACTCTAACCCATATTCTACTGGTGCAGAGAATTACAACCCTTAATGTCCAAATTCTGTTATGCTGATTTGACTTCTTTCATGGCGTTTTAAAAATGGCGAAGAAACGCTCAATTTAGTTCTTTAATGCAGCTACAAATCTATTTTAATAAAATACATACAACTACCTAGTTTTGTTCATATTAACCCTAAGTGATTACTCTAATGTTACTTGAGCAGAAAGAATTTTAATGGCGTTAAATAGATTTCGGACCTGCCTTTATCTGCAGAGCTATTTAGTGTTATATTGGTACTATGGTGACCTATTTTTGAATTTATCTTCAATACGTCTTCATATTTAAGTCCAAGACGGCTGATGAAAATAATAAAGAGTGTTCTAAATGAATCTTTCATTCGAAAGCGTCTGAAATTTATTCTAGGGATTCCACGGAAGTTGCAAGAAAATACAAAATTCTAGATGTGACTTTAACAACCTCCACTGTGATTCATTAACGTTGTGCACCTATATAATATTCTTATATCTATCTGGTGTAGTGATTTGCAACTTTTTCGATCTTAGAATGTTAAACCTCACATATGCTATTACGTCTCAGTTTGAAAATCCGCAAAGCCTATTAGCATTCCAATATTATTGCTATAAGTCAGAAACCAGACATAGGAGTTCTAACAATTATAGCTAAGTAACACTATCCTAAAAATAAATCAGAAGCGATGTGACTAAGAACAGTTTTGTTGCTGGGACTATTATTTTGGATTGAAGTAGTATTTTACCAAGAAAGTTCTCCAAGCGTGTATTTAATCAATCAACAGTCTATGGGTCTTGATTCCCATTTGTCCCAAGTAGCAACCACTCTCTGATACCCAAGACGACAGCTTAGGGTTAGGGTTATATTTGTTGGGAACATACTTTTATCCTGACCGCAGATGCAAGAACATCGCTAGATGTAGATTTTATAAGATCGTACGTAGTTTCCGTGAGTATCTAATGACATTTTTCAGTGTCTTTTGCGGTTAAAATTTTATGAGATTCAGGGTTAGTTGATATTGGATTGGTATCTGCTTTAATCGTTTACCATATACAAATGACTTGCTCCTGTACTATATGGACCTCCAAGGTCTGCAGAAACAGACAGCAAACATATGGGCAAACAGTCTGGTGTGTTCATCCAACCCTTCCCCGCAAATGGGTATCATCAAAATTATTGACACCATTTCGGCAATTCGCTAATAAAATACAATCTATTTCACCACCATTATCATACCTGATGATAAAGGTGGTAATAGCACCTATTCCATAAGCAATTATTGCACACAATTCACTGACGGGCGGAGAATCGAACATGAAGCATTTGATTCACACTAGATAATCTGGTTCTGGTGGCCACTAACAAATCAGAGAAAAATATTTACCAGCACCATTAGAAGGCTTGATCAATGATAAGTTAGTATTTTGATTCTGAAATCGTGCACTTGGAAATCTATAATCAATAAGAAAGTCTTTTTGTAAATCCTGAGGACCTGAACTAACCATGCATGAATGACAATCAAGGATGACAGTAAGACAAGTAAGTTCATTATCAGGTTCTTTTTTTTTCGTAATTCAACAGTATTTAATTCTCCACAATTTTTCTGTAATCATTGATGACAAAAGGCAATGTGTCATTTGAAATACCTATGTTTGTAATCGATTAATTATCCCGGTTTGTCATTAAATTCGAACCACTTTGATGTCAAGCTGAAGAGTCGTTTGAATTGCAATTGGTCCTACGAATATGGTTATCATGGATTAAATTTTAGTTACTTTAAGATCTATAATAGGAGTTTTTTGTCATTATGAAGTGTAACAATGTTATAGTCTAATGGCGTTACACATTTGCAGTCTATTGGATCCAAGGCCTCTAATTGTAATAGCATCATTAATTTGTATAAATTATGCGAGTGTTGCACCATTTATACAGGTTTCTTGTACACGTGAGATCCTAGAAGACTCATTGAAGATGCAAGGATTGGCAAAGTAATAACCATTAATCAGTTCGTGAACAACATTCTTCCAGACTCCATTCACATGAACAACCTTCTTGCGTACTCTATTCACAGTGAGTGACCAAGAATCAACTACCAGCAGAAAACACAGAGGAATAGATTGGTCATAGGTAAGTAGGTTATTGCAAATTGAAGGGTCATCATGTCTCGCAGATAAATCATTTCTTCATCAAAATGGTCAGTATAACAGATAGAACTGGCATTTTTCAACAAAGACTAATAGCAACTAGTATTAGA
>JADGIX010000033.1:0-79698 GCA_027595885.1 Globomyces sp. JEL0801
GGATTGGTGATTATAAATCACAATACCATCGAACGATTACATTTCACCTATCCAACTCTAGATTATTGAATAATCTAATAATCTAGTTACGCGTGAAAGCAAGCAAAAGATTATGTTTTTCGAATTAGTCTAAAAGAGAAACAAGATATATTAGATATCAAAGGGTACTTTCTTGTTAAATTTTCGTTCGTTGGACAGATTCATTGCGTTAACTAAGGCTAAGCAGTTTCCTTAAAGCCAATAAAGGATCAGCAAACGCGAAAAAAGATATGGGATCAATAATCACATCACGATTGCCAAGAGCCATCTTAACAGCATTTGCATCTGTAACCAGGATAAAGACGTCACTCTTAGAAAAATTTCTTCGCACCACCTTGGAAGAGGAACCACTAACTGTTGATGACTGAAATCCATCCTCATTTCGATTCTTGTCTAATACGCCTCGCTTTTCCTGTATTCCAATGCGTGGGTTAGAAACTATCACAGAGTCCACATATGTTGAACCTTTTGCATTTAGAAAAGTCATGCATTTTGTTTCACGTTGGTACCACTTGGAGCTGCGTTGAATTTGATGCCCACTCGTAAGAATAGTAAACAAAGGGCGAAATTTGATTTTAAAATCAGGTTGATCTGCACGTAACGGCACCAACTCTGATAACTGTACGGTGCAAAACCCCAATATACTACGGGGCCGATTATCTTTACGGCTCAGTCCCCATAATTTGGCCATCATTATATGCAGAGTATTGTTTTCTGATTCTTCTGGAGAAAAATGGCTTTTAAGATCCTTCAAAAATGGTATAGAAATGTTGCTGTTGCTGTAAGTGATTACCCAGTACAGGGTAATAAACGGAATAGTGCAAATGTACTGCATTTTCTGAGGAACATACTGCAGAAATACAAGCCCTTTTTTTTCAAGATCACTAACGCTAGAGCCATCAATGATACTTCCACGTTCCACATTCCATTGGAACAGAGTGTAGCAAGATAGAAGTTCAATTGATTTTGCATGACTTTGAAAGACGTAAAGGTAACGAGACAAAACTTCAGAGGTTACCTTCTTTAGGAGAGTTTCAATATTAAGAGAGGAATCTTGTAAATAGCCCAGAAAGTACTCGTATGCGTCGAACTGGAATCCTTTGATAGATGATTGATTCATCGCATAAGCGCCCATAATTGACATTTCTATGATTGCAATTTCAATATATCTACCAATACCGCCACAAAGTATCAACAGATACTTCAAATAAGGAGATATGACGTGCTTCGTTGGATCCGAACACATTCCAAGCACAACTTCCTGTGAAGCTTCTATATCAATCAATGGCAATTCAATATTGTCAAAATAGCGCTGACTGATTTTTACTTCTTTAAATAGGCCAACAGAATTAGTACCAGAGAGAATGGTGAGAAGCGTAAAACGTTCAGAAGCATCACGAAGAATATAAAGCAATTGTTTAAAGAAAGACTTTTCCTTATCACTATCTAAAAGATAATTCGTTTCGTCCAAGTTGATGATCAAAAGTCTTTGTTCAGCGTGAGGGCTGGATTCAAGGCCAAAAGTTTCAGTGATGAGTTGCAAAACATGAGCTAGTGAAAGCTTTCGAAATTTTCGATGAAATGTAGAAATATAATCTTGCAAATGGTAGGTTCCACTTGAATGTTTGAAAGCTTCATATAGAATCTGCAATGACAACTGCGTTTCGACATCTCTGGTAATGTCAAACTTCTTACACGACACTCTGTATCTTCTGTGACTGTCACGGCAATCATTAATGATAGCCGAGTGCTTTCCCGTGTATTTAAGGTCAATGAAACGATGGGCAAACGGAGTCTTTCCTATCCCTGACGTTCCAACTACAGTAGCAAACTTGATTTTCTTTTCGGGTTCCCCGATTTTATTTTCTTTCCAATCCAAATAGTCATCCAATGTGTTATAAAGAGTTTGAGTCGGAACTTCTCTATTTACAAACTTCATCAAAGGAACTATGTAGCTGATTTCACCGTTTGGTAATCCATTTAAAGTGACTGAAGGGCTGGAAAACTTTACATTGGAAGTTTCAATATCAAACCCAACCAAGTCTTTTAAAACCTGTTCTGGAGTAATATCAGAACCCTGCCTTTCTTTTCTTTTAAAATCAGAAGCTCCTTGAGCTGCTCCTTTTCCATCCTGAGCTGGTCCCTCGCTTTCTGTTCTTCAATTCCATATTGGTTTAGTTCTTCTTCAGTCCAAGTTCGAAATGGTTTCTTTAGTAGCATTTCAATAACATCAATTTTAGTGCTGACTTTGTTAATATCAGCTGTTAATTGTTCCATTTTATAAAAGGAAAGAATTCGGTTAACCTCTTACGGCTCCGAGAAGGGAAGTGGCTGAAACTGTATTAAAACACAATTACAGAATTAGTCTCAATATTTCAGTAAAAGTAAATAGTTGGAAAAGGAAATCTGGTGGAAGTTATAAAACCACCATATTCAAGCAGTTCGTATGCTTGAAGTTGATGAAGAAACAATATCTTTGACAATTTTTACTTCAAACCATCACTCCAAGAAGTTACATGTATTGAAGCCATTCAAAACTGTCGAAAATATTCTTTTATGGTTAATGAATTCAACTGGAGACGAGGACCACTAAATGGAGATTCAATCACACAGATATTTCCAAGAAGACGAGACGATTGAACTTCAAATGGAATATATCACCGGGATATGACTTTACACTCAGAGCACAATCGAGATGAACAATCATTATTGCCCACTTGTGGACATCACACAGACATTCCTTTTCTTATCACCTAATTCCTCCATTTATGTTTGAATTGACCCACATTTCTGTGTCCTAATTTATAAAATTGTCATTAATAATTTATAAAATTGTCATTAATTAAGTAAAACAAAAAATATCTTATTACACACTTGATATCATTCCATTAAAAAATAGAACTCAATATACCATCCGAAAATAGAATGTCAAGTTTGCTTATTTAACATACGGTTCCAGAAACGACAAATTATATCTGGTTAACTAAAGTATGATATCAATAAGAATATACCCTTTATTGCTGTTTGTAGAATCGTCAACTATTAAGAAAGTTGAAAGCAGTATCATAATTGGGAAACAGGGTCGACATTCCTGTTCAGTTTTTTATATGGTCAACCACGGTAAACGGAAATTGACCGACCCCATCATGCGAAACGACCCCATCATGCGAAACTATTTAAAAATATGTTTAATATTAACCTTAGAATATATCATACCTGCTAAAAAGGAGTTTAAAATATCACAGATGCAATTGTCAGCACAACGGATGGAGGGAATGTGAATAATGATGATATTAACGGTAAGATTTTAATATTAATATCAGGGCTCCTCAATCTACACGAAATGGTATTGGACAACAATAAAACCCAATTCTGTTTTAAGTATTCATTACCCAAATAATGAACTTGGGGCATAAGGTGATAATTGATGAAATGAAAATTGTTGCCAATGAAAGTGGGGTGACAGCAAACCTTACTGGAATTCGTTTGGAATAAAATATCACAGTATAGTAGATAAAATATTTTGATTATATCTCCAACTTATTGGACTTTATCAAGTTGCGCGGATGCCGTTTCGGCCATCAATCTGTTCATTGTTCTGGTTGATGGGAGTGATATTGTTATTAAATCTGGTTATCTTCATTGTAAATAGATATCTTTCCAAGTCGAATTTTCTTGAGCAAGCCGAGTAAAGTCAAACGCAGTAAATTTAGAATTGATCCTGGTACTAATTTTTGATAAATTGATTCTATTTACACATTAGAGGATGATTGAACTGCATTGGTTCTAATCTTATATGTTACTCCCAATGTAAACTATATGGTGTCTTTCGTAACCAATACTCAGCATTTATAAGAACCTTCTTATGGTAGTAAAAGGAAAACAAAAATAAAAGCATTTGGATGAATTGATCCTGTTACTTTGAAGAAACAAAAAAACAAAAAGAAATGTAGCACTGGAAGGTTTCGATCCTTCGACTTTTGGGTTATGAGCCCAACGAACTTCCTCTGTTCCACAGTGCTGTTGAAAAATTTCTTGTGGCACGTATATAATATTAGTCGATTAAAAAGGACATTCAACTCAATTTACCATTGCATTGTTGTCCGTATGCTGCATAAAGTGTTTGGAAACGACCCAGATTATACTGATGATGGTTTGGACAGTATAAATGGTACTCTTTGGTATTGTAACGCTACTTGTATTATGGTTACTTGATACTGACAACCATGTTTGCTCTTAATAATTGCCAGCGTTGACACTCGCTGGAGGTAGTACATTTTCAGGTATCAACTTTGCAATTACCTTACAAAATCTTACATCTCATGGGTTAGTTTTCAGTTTGAAGAAAGACACTGGTTGTCAAACTATACTCAATTTCATACTTTTCATACTTTCGATAGCTGCAATGATTGCATATTTGTATTCTAACAGGTACTATTTAGGAGTCAAAGATATATGACAACGACTTTAGTACATTTACTTGCAATAGGACTTTAATGAAAATCTAGATATTTGATACTATAATTTATTTAATCAATCTAAAAATAAACAAAGACATAATGGTTACCTTAATTGCAGAATAAATCGATCGAACAAAGATCAAACATGCTACAAAGGATGCAGTACCAGTCATCAATCCCAATCCCCCAGACACAACTGCTGTCCATCCAAAATATAATATAATGGATGATGTATCACTTAACTCTAATTTCGTCACACAATAGATTATGCTATATATAAAAACATAGAAACCACAACATGATCCGGCCATAAAACTTCTCCACCACCTACTATTAATAAAGTTACAATACCAGTGATAATTCTCTGTACATAATGAAAAATAAATGACAATAATAGACACCAAAGAAGTTGTCAAAATCAGAATAACAAAAACAATCATCAAGAATCCAAATACATAGTAAATTCGATTAGACCAGATGCTATTTAGGATATATAATAACTCAATGAAGAGAGCACCAAATGGCAATACTCCAGCTAGTAGCACTGCGGGAATAAGTTGAAGGTATACCGGCTAAAGTTTAGAGTCCAATAATCTGGTTTACTTGTTCGGGGATTTGTCTTGGAATCTGTAAGGTTCGAACAGGAACTTGAATTTTCTAACTGTTAATATATTTTATGGTTACGGATTTCCTAAATCCAAAAAAGGCACCAAGCAAACTGAGTGGTATAGAGAGAAAGAACCATAGCGATAACAATGCTGAAAGGGTAGTGAATGGAATAGCTGCTGATGATTTGGATCCAATAAAGAGAAAATTCAAGACTATCAGTAAACCAAACAAAGACCTTTCATTAAATTAGTTGTTTTACCCAGGGACTAAAAGGGTAGTCATTAGCATATTTTGCCTCCATCGTTGACCACCGCACATTTTGTAAACTCTGGCAGAAGTATATCCAGAAACACAGGAAAACAAAAAGTACAAAATAATCATGGCAGTAGCCAGTGCACCTCTATTGGATGGAGACAGAAATCCTAACGCAGCAATAACTGCATATAAACAACATTCCAAACGTACCAATTGTGACAACAGACATGAACAGTAACTGAAATCCGTTTCCAATTAGCACTGAAAGTATCATTCGATGAATAGGAGGTCTAAAAACATCTCCATGCACCATTTTCCATCCGAATTGTTCCTGGGAATCCTCAAAATCGACTTGGTTGTATCTGATTATATCTCTTCGTAGGGCTTGCAATAATATTCCTGATACCATAGCACTGAAAAGTCATTTAAACAGAAATTTACCTCAATAGCAGTACGACAATTAAGGAGTTAATGACACTGCACCTTTAAGGAAAAATAAGACTTACCTAAACCAATGGATTTTGTTATCAGTTGAATACAAATAATGGTCCCATCTAGATCCCCATTCAATCTCTGAAGGCTATCGCTTTAGTAAAAATAAAGATTTACTATCCAATAAACATCATAAGTGTAAGTAACAGAATTCATGTCAGTTTCACTCAATGCCATACCCATATCCTTTTCTTTTCTATCGCAAGTATCAAATTGTGTACTTGTAGGATTTACAAAAACTCCCACCACTCTATATTTTTTGTCTTTTCGTTCATGGTATTGAATGTATATTTCAAAATGATTGTTTAATAGTGACATCACTTCCATTTCCTATTGAATATTACTTTTGAGGGATATTTTTATACATTTGTGGAAGGATTAATCCTACCGATTCGTTGTCCAAGATGAAATCCAATGGAAGCGTGTTCCATTCCTGTGTTGCTTTTCTGAGCCTGAAGTATATAAATATTGATATGATTACTGCTGGAAGACCATCCACCATCCAGCTTAACAAATACGTTTCCTGAATTGCTTGATTAATAAACTTTGCATCATCTGCAGGAATTTGTGCTTCACAAGTCTTTTTACATGTTTGATTCTTTAACATATACAACTAGAATCTATTAATGTGATGAGAATTACTTCAAAAGGGGAATTGAACAATCTATCACCAAACAACATACTTCCAATACTCTGAGTTTGTTGAATAGCACCCTCTTCCGGTCTGCAGAAATGAAATTGTTCATAGTAATAACTGAATAGTTTATAGATAAAAGATCAATTACTCGAATGGTAAAACTGATTTTTTTAATGATGATAATACGTTGACATGTAATTCGACTCTCTCCCCTTCAGTATAATCTGTTGGAACTACACCTGGTAAACTGACTGACGAGACTATCGTTGCTAATATTGAAATTATTGAAAACATTTGAATTGATTGATTCTTCCAAATCATTGAAAATTTGTCAAAAAACGACACGTAGAAAAAAGTAATTCAATCTAAGGGAGAAGTGATTGTAATACTGAACGTAGACTTATACAAATATCGTTGATGGATTTGAATCAAATGGTTGAGTGAATTGCTGGATTCACGAAATTCCCTAGACTATATCTCTATTCTGTTTCACTAAATTGATCATGGTCGTTTGAATAGAAAGGTACAGTTTGTACACCGATTGAACCGAACAAGCATAACATAGACATTAGAGTATATTTATTGAAATGGACTATGTTCTCCATCAAAGTTGAATTTTAATACTTTGGAACTGAATGGTTCATTTTTACGTCCTGAAATTGATTGAATCCAATCTCCACCTCTTGTAAAAGCAATCTTGGACGCTTTAGGAAAACGCAATAACGGAAACACATGCACATGGTCCTATTTCATTAACCCTACAATACTTACTTCGTAAATTTCTAACTGAGCTAATTGTCCACCTTGAGTACATTTGTTATAGTATGCAGTGATTTCTGCATACAATTTCTCCAATGATCCACATTGAATTAATATTGGTGGTAAATCATTGAAATTATCTTGTAGCAATGGACTAGCGTATGGGATATCAGCGTGATCATCAGGAATGTAATAATGTAGGCGATTACCTAGCCTGATATCATCCGGAACAGTTGGTATATAGTCTAACTCGTATGGTTCTTTATGATTGGTGAACATCCCAGTCAAATCACACTTTTTGTTAAGAAAGTATATTTCATACCCAGGGACTGATGGTATATCCCCCAGCAGGAAGTGGTACATTCATATCTCTTAAAACCATCATTGTAGCTAATGCTAATCCTCCGCCTGCAGAGTCACCTGCAATTACGATTTTCTTTGGATGATATTTATCAATTAAATGTAGATATCCAGATACTGCATCAATAACAGCACATGGATAGGGGTTTTGTGGTGCAGTTCTATAATTTATACCTATTCTATTCATAACAATGTAATTTACCATAAACAAGTGATTGAGATGATTTAGAAATTTCATATGCGACATTTCTATGTAACTGGATACTTCCACCTAGATAACCACCTCTTAAATATCAATTTGATCGTTGATAGATTACCCATGTAATAGATAAACGACATAATCTTGATCTACATTTGAGGTGCTTATCCATTCTCCATATATGTCATTCATATCTTCTGTAACTTTTGGCCAATCTGCAGGTGCATTCTGTTTTAAGAATTCAATGACTTTATTTTGAGGGGTAAAGAATTCAATATCAATTTTAGCATCTCTAGGTACGGGAGTTTTTGATTTTGATTTTTCTTGAAAGGTATGTAATGATGGTATAGTTTGATTTGATATTAAAGTATTTGTGATGGCCTTTGTCTAAAAGTTATAAGGTTGATTAAAGATACCACTTCGACAGCAACATGATATGATTGAGGCCATTGAGAAACAGGAGGACCGTTAATATGATAAGATTTAACAGAAGCAATAGTTGAACTGATGATAGTTTTCAGTAGTTCAGTATTTGATACTTTATCTGGGTTTTCTGTAAATCGTTCATGGAATGGTTTTGATGTGATGGCACATGAATTCTTTGGGTATTTCTTTAAGAATTTTCTTTGATTGCTACGAAACATGAAAATGTTGATTCACGTACAAACTATTCATTTATCTATAACGCCACTCATCCTTCGTTTTAAAAAAACACTTTATTATCGACAAGTACCTCTATAGACGGACAGGAATTTGTGCATTTTTGGTTTCATTACGAACTTGTTTCAAAAATGGAACAAGATCGGTCCCTCCCGTTCCTACTGCTGGACTAGATCCACCCGTATCTACTGATGCTACTGCACTCTTTTTCGATTGTAGAATAATGTATTTGGTAACTATTTGAAGATGAATATCGCGGAATCGTTTCATCGCTAATAATACTTCATTGAAGTGGTTGACAACATTTGGATTCGACTTTTCACAAAATTCCCTTATCGATGGTCCATTTGACAAGTCAATTAGAAATTGCTGGAACTTTTTGGGCATAGCTTCACGCATCTCCAACATTGCATTATTCCAAGTAGGTTTCTTAATGCCAAACTTCAATTCGACTGTTAAATCTGGATTTGATGGTTTCTTGATGTTTTCCAACTTGGAGTCCACCGCCAGATCGGAATTAGATCGCTTTCGAGGCTCGGAAAAGTCTGGTACTGAAGGACTCTTCCTTTTGGAAATTGGACAGCCTGGTGAATCAGCAGAAGCTGCTACTCCAGATACAGGGCATGTCACAGGTGCTTGAGTTACTGGGAGAACAAAACTACCATCTTTTGGAGTCAGAAGAACTGTAGGAGAGCTGGGTTCAAATTCTAGATATTCTAAAGAGAGCATTGATGCTGCTGATCCAAGAGGACATTGCTTTGCGGTTGGGAGATGTTCTATGGAAAAGGCGCAATCAATAGAATGTATCAGCGGTGATTGTCCAGCACTGGCACCAGCTATAATCATGAGGAAAAGGACAAATCATACCATACATTCTCCAAGTTCCAACTTTACCTGTCTCTGGTCCATTAACGTTGATATGTCCATCATCCTGTAATTTAGAGATTTTTAAATGTCACCTCCAGCACTCCTTCATAAAACAATCCATTTGGAAATATAGGAGAGTTCTTAGATCCACCTGAAAAGGGCCTCACACGATTCCAAAACACTCCAGGATCGCATTTTTCATACATCCGTTTCAATTCAACTGTCATATTTTCAATGCATTCTTTGGAAAGTGTTAAACAATTTAAAACTTCTTCGGTGTTGGATTCCAGAATAGCCCTTTGTGCTTTCAAAACAGCCGCCAGAATTGGCGCACCTTTAATCTCTATAGTAGCTGGAACTAGATAAAACCAAGCTTCGTCAAATGCTCCACTAAAGGTATGTAATGTTGCGAAGTTACTACATTGTCAAAAAAAAAGTGTAGTACCTTAAATCCATTGGTCCACTTTCATCCAATAGTCTCCAATTCCATAGCACAGTGTTTGTGTAAGAGGAGACAGGCTTAACCTCCAGTCGTTTAGCAACCTCAAACCATGGAATGGCAAGAGAAGCTGGTAAAATAGGGTCAGGAGAATCGGACCCCATTACTCCATACATATAAGCATGTGCAATGAAAGAGAGAACCACATAAGCTCGACGCAATTCAGGTATAGTTTTTAAGGAATCAACACTCAGTATAGGTAACTACAAGGTCAGAATTCGATCAAAGCACCTGTTTAACAGCCAATCTAATCCGAACAGATAAAATATAAGCTTGAAAAGAGTCTAGAATAGTTTCCCATTGTTCAAACTCCTTTGGCAGTCTCCTCAATGGAGGAGGAGACGGTAAGAAACCAGTTATAGGATCAATTTCATAATCTTTTAAATCGGTAGGGGGTAAAAGAGTCATTTCCCAATGAATAAAAAGTCAAGAATTTGAAGCACAAAGTTGACTATTTCCCCCACAATGAAAAAAATGTAAAAAAAACTTGGTGTAACTATAAGTGCCCTAAAACATTTAATTGATACCTCATGGGTTTGGTCAGATGAACGTGGTGTCGGGTATTCAGTTAGCAATGAAAATGTCGCGTATTTTACTAATTGGATATTTTTATTCACTTGAATCGCATACTAAACATAACATATTCTGATTGTTGGAATTCAGGTTGGAATTGATCTTTAGAGATCATATCCACTTCAAAATACTCTTCTGCTAAATCAAAAAATTCCTCCTCTCCTAACCCTCGTTGCTTATATACAAAATATAGCACTGTATTCTTATCACTATAAGTCCTGATGGTTGTTATCAAACTAATAGTCAGAACTAATGAATTACTCTTGATGGAACTGTTTAAGATACAGAATTTCACTTCCAAGAATGATATCCACTGTTGGTATCTCAACTTGTTTTTCAGTTCCCCATATCAATTCTTTAACTATCAAACTATCCGATTTGATGCTATGCTGTTGGAACAATGTTGCATTCGCTTCAATATTCATTTGTAGTAATTGGCATTGATCCTCAATATCCGTCAAATAAACAGTAGATGCGCCATAGAGTTTTGCTGTAATACCACTAGTATAAAGTTGGTTAAATGATTACGATAAACCAGTTCCAGCACCCAATTCCATCACCGATTTCCCATAGACATTTATATGGTCTGCGATATAGTTTGCTAGTAAGTAGCTACCGTCCCATACAACCGCTCCAGTATTTTGGTCCAATGAAATTGATTTTGTTGGAATTTGTTGGATATTGACTAACAATCAATTGACAGTACCAGTTACTTTGATAAGTTCCAATCAAAATCGATCGCTTTTCTTTATACTTTTCATTCGAATATGGATTTTTATATTTCCAAGGAACAATTTCCATCAAATCAAAATACTTGAAAGGAAGAAAGTGATTTTTATTGACAAAATTTTTTGGGTTAGAATTCATTGGATAATCCTTCCCCAGTATTTTTCCTCACTATGGATAAAAATACTTGCTCTAGTGTGGTTTGCGATAATCCCCAATTCTTGATCATCTTGTCCCCATTCAATTTTTTAACTAAGGATGTTACAGATGAGAGACCATTGAGTGGGAAATTGTATAGCAATGCACCGGCTGCATCATCTTCTAAAATAGCTGTTGGCATGTTGGATTTGATAAAATCTTTAGTAACTTGTTGTTGATATGGTTCACAAATAATGGAAATCTTGTAACCAGAACCAAATTTACTCTTCAATGAAATAGGATCCCCAATGGCCCTAATTCTCCCATGTACCATGATTGCTAGTCTGTCAGACAACTATGAAAAGTCAAATAAATTAAAGAGAATATACCACATCGGCTTCTTCCATGCTGTGCGTAGTTAGGACAATCACTCGGTTCTTTTTGAATTTTTCGATGAATTTCCAAACGTGACGACGATTAACTGGATCCATACCCGTTGTTGGTTCTATGTATCAAAAGACTGATTCCTTTACCATCCAAATAAATTATTTTTGGATCTCCAATAGTAGATATCACTACTGACAATCGACGTTTCATTCTATAGGTGTAAGAAAGCAAGTGAGATACCCTCCAGAAAAAGTCCTGACTGGATTATCAGCAACTTTCAACAATCGAACTGCATGTAATCGTTCATTAATAATGATGTCCCATTCATTCTTTGGGACACCTTTTAATCCAGCGTAAAGTTCAATATGTTCTCTGGCAGTCAACTCACCAAACAAGATATCATGTTGAGGGCATACACCCATAATCTCACGAATTTGGTGCATTTGGTAACGTAATGAATATCCAAACACATAGGCATCTCCAGATGTAGGTGGCATGAGACCCGATAAAATCTAACTGTAAATGAAGGGATATTTACGTTTAATGTTGTTGACTTTCCAGCACCATTCCTATATAAAGTTAACCTTAATTTCTATTTACTGTCCTAGTAATCCAACCAATTTTCCGTTTTCAAAGTTGATGCATGTATCTTTCACTGCAATTTTCGAAATCTTGCC
This sequence comes from Globomyces sp. JEL0801, assembly GCA_027595885.1. NCBI lineage: Eukaryota > Fungi > Chytridiomycota > Chytridiomycetes > Rhizophydiales > Globomycetaceae > Globomyces > Globomyces sp. JEL0801. Next base: position 12,338 of record JADGIX010000033.1, read on the forward strand.
TGCTACCGTTCGGTATTCTTTTCGAAGGTGTACTACTTTAACGGCGGGCCATATATCAGGAGATAAAGCTAGCATTTGTTCTTCTAAAACATCAGGATCTATATTTGGTGGAGTAACAGGTGGATTCATAACGTTGCTTTTTAACCAACCATATTGCTCTGATTGCTTAGTATTGAAACCATGATATCCCCAGTAGCTTGGTTTCAAGAAGAAATATAATGGTTCTCGTTTGCCATACTCATTTGGAATGACGTTATCAAAATACCACGTCAAGATGGAATAAAAGGCCATATCGAATACTAGCCAATAGAATGAATAGCAAGGTGCAGGCGGATTGGCAACAGTTGAATCTGTGTAAGATGGCAGATACTCTGCTGGAAGGGTTTGGTATAACGATTCCCAAGAGAGACCTGGACCAGGTTGATATCTATTGGTTACATAGTCCAATTGTCCTGTAGTTAAACTAGATATATCCAAGAATAATTTTCCAAAATTAAAGAAAGGAAGTAAGGAGAGTAAACCGGGAAATACAGTCGAAGTCGTTGGTTTCCACCATATATACCCAATATAACCAGAAGAGAACACAAAACTTTCAAAGAGCAAACCAATTATGAAAATAAAGATTCCAACAAACACACCTGCTTGAGTTTTCTTGAAGAATGTGGATAAAAAGAAAGCAAAGATGATCATACTTTCACCATATAAAAAGAAAGTGAAAAATAACGCCTAAAGCAGATGAATAACTAACGATGATTACGAAAAAACTTGATTTTCTAAACATTTGGAATCCAAAAATTAAACCTAAGATAACAGTGGTTAAAGATCCAATAAAAACAAGAATTGAATTGGAAAGAAATTGACTCAACCAATATACTGAAGGCTGGAATGTTAGAAATATACATCAAAAACCTTTAAACCCATCACTTCCATTCCATGACGAAGCTTCAATTCTTTCTCTTGTAAAATTTGACTTAAAACGTTAATGAATATCACCATGACGCAACAGAAAAAGAATACTGGACCCTAAATGTTTAATGGTGAAATAATATCATACCAATTGTTGAACAATTTTATCGGATACTTCTGCAGGTGGAACTACTGGCCAATCTTTCATATTGATGTTAATATTAGCAGATTTTCCAGAATTCATAGCAGAAACTAGTGTTAATAGAATGCTGTTACTGATGGCCTCATCCATTCCTCTCATAAACGACAATATTTGTGATCCAAATACATCAACTCCATTCGAGATTCTTGATGCATTGTACCAAATCTGATATTGAAAATTCGTAACTGGGTCATCTTCTTCATGGAAAACAATCCCTAACATGAATGATCTATATCTTACCCCAATTTGTTACGTTAGGATTGGACAATACGTATCTGTACAAAAAATCGGAAGAAGCAACAGGTACCATTCCAATAGTCTTTGATGGAACAGAGTCAACACCTATATATAAATAGCAGTAATAATACTCTTCAACTGTTCAAAAAATTCCCATTCCTTTTGTCCAGTCCTAGCAGCGTTCTTTGAAGCATAAAGCTTCAGAACAGAGCGAATTTGAGGAGAATCAGGCGTGTAAATCAGGTTGATACAAGGATTGGGGCCCTTTACAAGTTTGTTAATCAAAACGCTTACATCACAAGCCCGAACTCCATCAAGAGGTTGTGAACTTGGTGTCAGGTCAGTAATTCTTTGGTTGGCATAGTCGGTTTGTTGTAATAAGAATAATATAAGCATAAATACAATTGGTGAACCAATTGATTGGGAAACCGATGTACGCCAATGACGAAACTAATTCTAATTTATTCATTATGAAAGCTTACCTGGAGTAGTGTATTTCTTTTCAACATAATCCATAGTTGTGATATCCAAACTAGGAGTCTGCCGCGTTGAATTCTATGCGTTTCTGACAACTCACTGTCTACTGTAGTATTAACATGCTTTTCTTCCTTTAATGGAGTAACACTACTAGCGCTATTCATTTTTGGAAGACTTTGAGACGACAATTCTGTGGCATTTAAATGTTTATTTTTACACAACAAATCAACACTACTTCGATAAATATTTCGGAAACTTTTGAAGATTGACTTAGAGCTAAATTATAAATGACTTGATTAGTAATGGTAAAAATCGCTTTATTGTCAAAATTAAAACAACCACGCGCCTAACAAAAATGATACCAAACACAGGATTGCAAGGGACTGGAAAGCAATTCCTTGTGATTTAGGTTTAGTTTTTGTTGGGCTGTGCGCCGTAGTGGCATTTGCTGGTACAGTAGCATCTGCTCGACGCTGTCTTAATAGATTCACCCTTTCCAGCTCTGCTTTGTAACCGTCACATGCAGCCTGAAGTGTAGAAAGTCTTTCTTTGAGTTCATTTAATTCTTTGTTTTTCTTTTCCAACTCTACAGGTGCCACGGAATTTGTATTTGCTTGTGCTAGATATGAGTGGTTGACAATCAAATACCTACTGTTGGTGATAAGGGTTTTGTAGCTTCGTTGCTATCTTGGAAATTAGATACAGAGCTTCTATTGTCAGAAATCACAGTTGAAATTCGTTCCAATCGTTCACTATCATTTTCACTGTAAACACAACGTAACTTTTTCTCTTCAATAATTTCTGATGAAGAGCCATCTGGAGAAGCTTTTTTAATTTGTTCTGCTTGAACCTAACCCAAAATTAATACAACGATTAATAAACCCATAGTTCAGTGATTTTGACAGCAATCGAGGCGGGATCTAACTTTAAAGTAGCCACAGGGATTTTAATTGATTGAACTAAGAATTTATCTCTTCGTTTAGGGTCTAAAACTGCTTCTTTTGATTGCAAAATAACTGTAACTTCTGCACGTTCTCCTGGATCCAGCCTTCCTGAATTTGGCTTGACACAAAATAACTTTGGGGCCGTAGTTTTCACCTGATAATTAAGATGACTACGATAGATACTTTATAAGCAATTGATACATCGGCATGGTTGTTCTTGATGAAAAGCACTTGCTTTGCTGCAGTGCTTGAATTCTTTTGAAAAATCAATTCATTTTCTGGTTGAACGTCCATTGTTGATGGGTTAAAGAAAGTCGCTTGATGAAGAAAAACGCAAGAAATGCTTGTAAAAATTTACAAAATAAACACCATACCTCAAATGTACAGTCAAAATGCTATTCATAGCACTACAAATGAGGCCAATTTGGTATCATAGAACGTCTAATTTTATTCAGGTACGTCATTGTCCTGGTTTCATGGTTAGGTCTATATTAGTAAACTACGCGAGAACTTGCAGGAAATGTCAAAGATGAAGCAAGATGCACTGGATTCTAAAAACTATAATACATCAGAACAATTGCGTATTAAAATAGGGGTGTTGCAGATTCAGTTAATGAAAATGGAGGATCAGTTCACGTCAGATATCTTGCAGAACTTTATTACATCCTGGCAATCAAGTTTGATCAGTGAAATCAATTCTAGTTTATATTCTCCCGTGAAAGTAAAAAACTTGGTGCTTATTTATAGTTAAAATCATTGAATATTTTAACTCTTCCATTTCATGTTGCTTTTATGAATATTGTTAAGGGAATTCCCTTGACATATTATGATTCGTTAATAAGAGCAATGCTTATTCTACTACCACATGAATTACCTGATTCATTCAAATCTCCATATGGATGGGAATTTATCGCAAAGAAGATACATATTGTCAATGCCAAGTCTCAAGATACCATTGATATAATTGTAACAGATTTCGGATTTATTATTAACAATAGAAATCCACCGTTGCTATTGCTGTTATGGATGTTATCTGTATTTCTATTGGAGGATCCACCAGTGAATTTGTCAAAAAGGAAACATATGATTTAACTCTTCGACATATTTTTCATTACATTCAGTTATCTTCAGCTAGGAAAATGAATTTGGATTTGGAAGGGGAACTGTTCGACAGTATATTTACTCGTTGTTCTGTTACCGTATCTTATATTGGCCAGAATTCGTATTTCTAGAAAAAATTCTAACCAATCACAGGAGACGTCGCGATATTTTTCGTTATATCCTTAGTTTCTTCGAATCTGCCAAAAAATCGACCAATGAAATGTTAGTCATGATGTTAACTTCATTGAAGTACTTGTTCGTATTTGTATGCAAGTTTTTCTATTAATTTTCAGCCAGAAAGTGATTCGATGGTTCAAGACACTGTGGATTACATTAAAGATTTGTCACACCTGGTAGAAAAGGTTAAAAAACCTGTAGTGAAAGTTGCATTAATACAAACACTTGAAAGGGTTGTACAACCACTCCAGGTTTCTGGTGAACGTAGTCATCATGAGACAACTCTTTGGACAGAGGTAAACTTGTCAGTTTCAATGATATTTAGATTTCAAATTTGTATAAAAAGGCAAAGAAATGGCTAGCTGTCGAAGAATTACGACCAAGCACTCTTCAATTAATGACGATTATAATGGTGAATTCTCGTATTGATTTTTTTGTGGAACATATTGATTCATATTTAAATTCGGATATGTGGCCAAAAATGAAGCTAAAACCATATACATATACTTGTATCTTACAATTACTCAGAGGAAGATACTACCAGGATACAATTGAAAATTTTGAAGATGTGATAAATGGTACATATGTCCCTGGTCGTCATTTCAGTTATTTGACTCGCCTTCCAAATGAACAAAGTTTTGGGAGTGTATCAAATAGGTTGAATCTAATATCGGATATTGTACTTTTACGGCGAAAAGAATCAATCCCTGAAGAATACCTTGACACATGTGCAGCAATTGTGGTTCAAATAGCCGCACATAGGTTATTCATTGACTTTAATAGTTAGTATTGTGCTTGGAGCAAAGCTAATTAGTCAGCTAATTGACACTACAAGAGTTGACAACAATGCAGAATCCTATTATTTGGGGCTACGAGCATTGAGAACAATCTTGGATAATGATTCTGGATTTAGCAAATATTCCGCGTCAAAATGTGATCCACAATTCGGCATTGTTTTGAAAGACTTTCCTTATGAGTTAACACCTAGTATTTCATCCATTTACACCTTCATGGAATCGCAAATAGGCTGTAGTGTAGTAGGCACGAACGGGAAAGTGTTGGATCTTATTTCAATGGCACGAGAAGTTAATCCTGCTAAGCATGAAGTTCAGCCGTCTACTGGCATGATGGCAATGTTGCACAGTTCATTAAATCAATTATCACTATCATCTCAACTACTCACTTCACCAAGCTCTAATGCATCAGGAAATCAGAACTTGCTCGAAGACGGCGAAGATACTATAACAGCCCTCAAGTCCACACGTGCTGCTTTGGAGTCTAATGGGGCAGGTCGAAGACGATCATCTCTACTTGTTGACATACATAAAAAGTCGAGTTCCACTTCCTCAATATCATCCGAATTCGAATCAAACTCGATTGAATCAGATGAATCGATAACAAAGGCCTTGATTGAATGGTTCAAGTTAATGGGGTACGAAGGAAAAGATGTATCAAAATTTGTTCTTACATCATCACTGGAAGATAAAGTTAGAATGAAAAAAAAGCAAGCAATGAAAATGAAACCGGAGCAAAAGCATGCACTTCTTCTATTTCATGAACTGATGATCATAGTCCGGCTGGTTCCTACTCCCGAATTCATTGGCGGGAATTTGTTTATTGGTACATTTTTGAATCATTCTAAAGATGATATTGCTATAAGAGCTGCTAATACAATATGCGCCATTTTCAAAAACCATCCAGATTTACGAATTGGGTATATGTTTCCTTGTTTAACGTTAGGATGATAAACGGATTCATTAATTACTTTAAATGTACCCCTTATTCAGATGATATCAGCGTATTTAACTTAATTTCTGTTCTCTCGGGTCTAATTAAACTGTGGGTAGATAAAGTGGATTATGAGAAAGATTTTCATGTACATAAAGAAGGATTCTATAGAGTATCATGTAAATTAGACGCAAGCATGCTGGTTATCATGGCGCATCCCAATCAGAGAATTAGAACAACTTGCTTATCAATCATTTACGATTTCTATTGTTTGGAAAAAAAATTCCTTGAACCCGTTGGGCAAGGAATAGGAAAGATGTCACTTGCAGCTATATTGCTCGATTCAGAAGAAATAATTGTAAAACAGTCCATTCATGCGTTCTTTGAAGCTGATACTTTTGGGTACAAACTCAATGCAAAATCAGCATCTGCTATTAAATCACCAACGTTTGTGGATGTATGTAAAAGCCAATATACAATTCTGTTCAAATACTATTTGGGGGAATTGACGAAAAGATTTGCTATATACGGTCGTTTTAAAGCAACCAGACATTGTGCGAAGTATTTAAGAAAATTTGCGGTACCTTTGATAGAAAAACAAACTCCTAATGCAAGCTTGGAGCATCAGGCGCATTATGCATCACAGATGGTATTACTAATGGCACTGGCAGGCGTCCCAATTACTTCTGAAATGCCTTATGAACAACGCCCATATGTATTTTCCGAATCAGGCAAACTTCTATTTGGTTGCTTTCGACCGTCACTACCTTACGTAAGATGATATTGTTTCATTATCTAGCTTTTAACTCTGGATAAATGCTGGGAAATTGGAGTTATTTGTAAAAGCTTTTACTTTCTTCATCGCGGTGTGATTCATATATTCCTCTCAGAGCTGATGCACAAGTAATTATTCCCTATCGTAATATTTTAGTTTTGCAGAAGTTCAGCATAACTCGTCAATGTTAATCAGCTCAAAATTTATTGATAACGCATTTGCAATGCTCCGATATATCATACAGTACCCACATTTTGAATTGTTATTTGAAGATACAGTTGAAAATTCAGCTACTATTATACAAATCTACTCTGATTTAATGAGTGCAACGTCCATTACACTTGGTGATATGGGATTTTTAATCAATGGTCCAAGCATCAGAATCAAAACAGCAATCAATCATTGCATTATTACTTACCGACTTTGCGAGTGTTTGAATGCTGTTCGACGCAGACTTAGACGGCAAGCCAGATTTGATGGTAATTTGATTCCACTACAAAATTTTGAACCGATTCTGTGGAAAATTGACCACCAACAGAAAAGTAAGAATTCTTTATACTTATTGATAGTTGTGATGCAGTTAAAGGATTGGTTTGAAGTTATGCAAGATACAGTAGCGTTGGCCAATCAACCCAATCGGGTGAATCTACCAAGTGTTAGTGGGATTCAATTAAGTGGAGATATACGGAAAGTTGCCAAACTACGTGCAAAGCTTCTTACAAAAATCAATTTAGCAATGGAACAAATAATGAGCTTTGGTGGTGTATTCATTGAATTACCATTGCCAAGCGGCTTGATTCAGTGGATGACTATTATGGAAGCGGATGGATATCATGTTTTTACAACCGATTTTTTGTATAACTTTGAAGATGCACTTGGTACCGTTCTGGCCAATGGTTACTCTGGACTTGGTAACAATGACCCATTCATTTTTACAAATGCTATTTTCGAGCAGATCCTACCAAAGTTAGATGATGGTCCGCACACATACCTTTTTGGAAATAGTCGAAGAATGTCTTTTGCGGAACCTTATCTAGCAGGATTGCATGTATTGCCACTCGCAACTCCGTCCGAATTAAATTCTCCTTCGTTTATCTATCCAGATATAGGAAGAGAAGACGCTATTAGCCTTAGGCAACACTTAGGATCATTGCTTTTCTTTGGTAAACTCTTAGTCAATAACTCTAGGTCTATACAATCTAATGAGCTCCAGTATCAAAGTACGAGTAAAGTCATTGGTATTTATTCGGGAACTGCTTCAAATGTTCAATCCTGATGAGCAATTTGATGTTCTAAAACATTTGAAGAGTTTAAATGGTGTTTTCTACAGTTCAATCGGACAGCAATTAAAGCCTAAAATTATAGAGCTTTGTGTTATTTGCTCAACGCTCTTTGCGTCTGATGCTGGGGCGTATTTATGGGAAGCAGTAAGATGTGCCCGGAGCGTGAAACGAGCTAGTCAGAAAACAATCTTGTTAGAACCGCAAACTTGGGTCATCGAATTAATGGCCCCATGGTTTCAATTTGTTAATCTAGACTCTATCACGACGGATGTCGTAAATACAGAATTTTTTAGGTTCATGATGGAATCATCATTTGAAAGTGGTGTGATAAAAGATGAAGTAATTAACTGTTGGATTGAAGTTGCTCGAAGTCCAGAGTTTGGAGTGGCCAATTGCTCTGTTTTAATTGGTACATTTTTAAAATAATTGAATTGATAGATGCGATTGTGGAGGTCAATGCTAAGTTTGCGACTTTTCAAATGACGTCAATGATATTAGCTTCAAGTTTAGCCACCGTCCAGTCTGATTTAGTTTCCGCTGTACTGGCCTTTCACTTAAGTTCCTCTGCATTTCCATGGAAAACTGAACAACAGGGACACCCTTACAGCCATTCATCATTGCCAGCAATTAAAGAATATGTTGCGACGTTGCATACATTGGCAAAACGTACTGCACCAGAGAGTAGTAATGATTACAAAGCAAACTGTGCTAGTGCTGCATACCTCACTTCTAACCTGCTCACCCATCACTTTGAAAGTTTTATTTCGCATGTTCCAGTGTTACTCAACTTTATTATTATGAATTTAGATGGACCTTTAAAGGCTGGTATTGTCTCTCCACTGCTGAACGGTTTGATTTATGGGTTTATTGCATTTTTGCATAGTTCAGAATTAGTAGATGATCCTCAATTTACAATTGTGCAGAATAATCTTCGGAAAGTATTGGGATGGCTGCAAATGTCTAATGCAGTCGTGACTTGGACACAAGAGGATGAGCTTCCAAAAAGCGGTTTACCATTACCAGAAATCCCTATTGACAAATTTTTTTCCGAATTGCTGCCGATTTTCGAATTCAATAATATGAATTTACAGGAAGAACTAATTGATGAGTTGTTGAAGTGGGCGGTGGAGGGTTATTTGGTAATGAACACACTTTTAACATATTCTAGAGCAATGAAGAATCAGCTCATGCGATTAATGGATACAATGTTCTTCTAAAGATGAATAAAAAACTAGCATCAAGATTTTTTGAACTTTTACTGCCAAGATTGCTGGATCAATTGTCAATACTTTCACAACTTGAAGTTGAAGTCAAGTCTCTGAAGACAACCGATAAGCCTGGATATGAAGGTTTACCAAAGGGAAAACTTGACTTACGAACGAATGCGGAAGATATGATCCTCACTATACTCAAAGTTCATTCCATCTTATTGTTACGCCTCAAAGATAATTTTATGCTAGAAAATAACGCAATTTTATTTTGGTCATTTGTTGGGTATATATTTGTTCTATTAATATTAGTTTGTTAAACTTGCCATACAAAGATTTTGGCAATGTAGTCTTATTTGCCATTGATAATCTACTATTTATGATTCGAAACATTGATACGAGTAAATTTGAATTTGAATCATTTGAAGCAGTTGGACAATCATTAGATAAAGGACTGGATGTACCACAGTTACTCATTCCAGTTTTATTCGATTCGTCAATGATATGTCAAGATAAGGCTATTGAATTCTTGATTCAATTTCATCTGCAATTTGATAGGCATTCAGTAGGGTCTAATCCTTCATCCGAATTCTACTTTTTGCTTTATTTTATCACTTGGTTGTTCGTTAGATTGGAAGAACAATCATTGCTAACACCTACCGTAAGTTATTTTACCACTCATATTAGTTTTTCTCGATTATTCGTCTTATGACAGACTTTCTGAAAAAGTATTATGAAACGTCCTTTGTAGGAATACTTAAAGGATTAAATGTTATAATTGATATTTTCCAATCATCAAGGTATATCCCACCCGAAGCGCGTGCAGACATATTCGACAGGATTATGCCAGATTTCATCAAATTTTTCTTAAACAAGTATACCAACAATATGGCACAATACATTGGTCAACTGATTCTGATATCGCCTAATCATAAACAATTTGGATTGAAAATGGCACAGCTACTTTGGGTAATCGCAATGGCGGAACATCAGAATTTGAGTGATATTGGACATTTAAGATCTTTGATACGAAGTATTCCATTTCTTCAAGACCCTACTATTGATAGTGACGATTTAGTACTTCGCACCTTTGACCACCATAATCAAACATTTATAAAAGAATTGGATGTTGCAAGTCAAGGTCGTGTAGAGCCATTACCAGAGTTGGATATTCCTGAAGGTTCTGTCAGGTAATTTAGAAACTTGTATATATTAATGATTTAGAGCTGCTTGGAATTGGTTACATCATAGATTGAAGATAAATCCCTCAAACAAGATGTTTGATTTACCTAATCAATAAGGTTTAATTTAAAAAATCCAATATATTATTTTCAAAAACATTATTGCTCTATCATATCAATATGGGATACAGTTTCAGCACCGGTTGCTGTTTGTACTAACGTCATATCATCCCCCTTTTCAAAAGTAGTCTGCAACTGTGATTTTGTCAGTCGAACCTAACTTTTAAGAGATATGGACGTACTGTATCATGAATATCTAAGTCATTCTCTAATTTTGTGGGTTTTTTCAGGTCATTCTAGTATTAGTTGTGTGTGATACATATACCTCCAATTTTATCAAAGAGGCTTGCTGAGATTTGTATTGATTCATTAATAAGAGGTAGTTATCACTCATTTTCAACATTTCAGCCTGCAATGAGTGTGATAATTCCATACCTTGAGCATATCTAAATCATTCCTCTGGGAAAGAGACGCATCAGTAAATCTCTTGAGTTCAACATCTTTTTCGACTAATTTCTCATTCAAATCATTTATAGTTGCATCTTGATTGGTAATGACAGTATTCATAGATTCTACTTGTACACTTTGGGCTTGGACAGTCTCTTTAAGTAAATCAATTTGAACCTGTTGCATTTTGTACATTTCATTGAGGTTTTCAATATTGGAGGACAAATGTTTAACTTCGCTTTCAGACGTATTTGATTGGCTGGACTAATTTGTAAATATTACTAAATCATACCTCACCAAGTTCATAGATACGATTTTTAAGACCGAATACTTCTGAATTCAATTCTTTGAGTTGTTTATGTTGCGTTTGCGTCAGTGATTTCACGATTTGAATTTTAAAATCACCCAATTGCTGGCGAGTTCTCACACCTCGCCTAATTCATTTAAACAATAGTTTCATACCATACAGACTGTATTTTAACTGCAGATCTGATTGCCAATGGTAAATCAGGATAAAAGCGAGACTTGTTAAATGTTTTAACTCCCATAGAACTTAAATGTTTTCTACAAGAGCAACCGCGATACCATGCTATAATTAGATTGTCTGTAATTATTATTACCTTGTATTTTGATAACAAATGGTTCATACTCACGTTGTTCATGCAAAATTGACTCCTTGATAAACTGCTTGATCTCTTTAGTTTTACGAGACAAATATTCCACTTTTGCAGTTAGTTTTGACAAGAGTGTAGAATCTAATTGGTACTGCTCAAGGTATTTTTGTTCGACTGCAGGAAGAAATACAAACTCTGAAGACACTTGTAATTCGTTTACCCCATCGATCAATTGTCTATCGTCAATGACCTTATGCTGTGATTTGAAGATCTCTTCATAGGTAGCATTTTTGTCCAGTGATGATTGTTTTTGTTTGTCCATTATTAATATTGTTAAAAAATTTAACCTTCTCGAAATTGGGATGCCCATCATTAGACTACATACTTGAATATAAATTTGGTGAGGATTATGTAGGTTACTACTGTTAATGAGATGAGTTTAGTACACGTCTCAATTTAATCAACAGCAATAAAGACACATGCAATAGAGTATATTAGCAGATTGGATGAGAGGGAAACTCTTCCATTCTTAGTCTATCCTTTGAATTCCATTTCACTGGTTTCGCCATTTTTATTTTTTAACCCAATCAAAAAAGTAAATCAAATGTTCAGTATGGAAGAAGAAAAGATGGAAAGCCAGTTCCAGGTACGGAATGGATTCTAACTCAGGCTATTATTCTTGCGGGATATGGAAATAGAATGTATCCGCTTACTGAAGAATCCAATGTACCAAAGGGTCTCCTACCCATTGCAAATCATCCAATGGTTTACTATTCATTGCAATGGCTAGAAAAATCTGAAATTTCTAGTATGAATTGTTTCAATATTCATGTTAGATGTCATCATTGCCTGCTATCCTCAAGCAAGGCATAATATCAGTCAATATGTCCATGAAGTTTATGCATCTGCTGCATTGAAAATTCAAGTTTTAGAAGTTCCTGAAAATTCTGGATCCGCAGATGCATTAAGACACTTGAAATCAAATATTACAAACGATTTTATACTGTTAAGTTGTGACTTGATCACCGATATTCCACCAAATTTATTACTAAGAGCACACAGATCTCAAAATCGAACTATGACGGCCCTATTTTATGATGCATCAATGCTGGAATCAAGTGATACTAAATCGTCAAAGAATGATGGTATTGGTTGAATTATTGACTCAATAGATGGTGAAATTATTGGTATTCATGAAAAGTCCTCCACTCTTCTCTTGACTGTTTCAAAAGCAGATTTACGACATGACGATTTGGAAGTTAGAACATCAATTTTATCAAAGTAACGATCTCGAATTTAAAACTTTACATAGATTCCCAATGGTCAGATTATATTCGCAATTAAGAGACGCACATTTATATATTTTTAAAAAGTGGGTTATTAATTTGATTGCCAAAAACACAGACTTGGTTAGTGTAAAGGCTGATTTAATACCACTTCTTATTGAATGTCAGCATAGAAAACTAGTTTACGATAGAGAAGGAATTGAAGGTATTTTTATTGTATATTCAACAAAAGAATATTTGAACGAAACACCGTCTGATATATTTCACAAAGCAAGACTACTATCACATTCTGGTACACAAAATTCACAAGGGATTGTCTGTACTGCATTTGTTCATAAACAAGGTTTTACTGCAAGAGCAAATACTATTGGCAGTTATTGTGAAATAAATAAGACTGTGGTTAAAAATTTACAAGCTCCTGTTCCAACCACTGCGGAAATAAATCCAAAAACACAGGTATCAATGTGTTACTTATATCAGATTGGCTCGGATTGCCTGGTTGGTGATGGTTCCAAAATTGGGGAAAGATGCTCAATTAAACGTTCTGTACTGGGTAACCATGTACAAATCGGCAAGAATTGTAAAATCACTAATTCAATTATTATGGATTATGCATGTATTGAAGATGGGTATTTCAAGTAAAATTTGACAGTAGTGTGAAATTAGATTCATGTGTTATTTGTAAAAGCGGTAAAGTATCCACTGGATCAGAATTGAAGGACTGTGAAGTAGGTGGTAAATTCATAGTTGCAAAAGATAGTAAGATACTCTGTTATTGACATCCTAGCTCGTGCCAAAAGTGAACAGCTTGTTCAAGATATGGGTGACGAATAATTATTATCTGCATTTAATTTGATTTTATTTTAATTTAAAATAAACCACAAGTTTAAGGTGTTGAGATCAATCAACAATTTTTGAGTTCGTTTTAGGTTGTTTCATAAACCAAAAAACTTACTCTTTTTTGTTCCAATGTCAGGTAAAATCCATCCAAAATTCAATGATTAAAAGCCATAGAAATATTGGTGTTGGATCATTTTTGTAAATCTATTGTATCACGAATCCCAATTGAACTATGGCATATCATCAGCAGTCACCTTTCCATAACCGAATACCATCATTTAAGACTATCAAACAAAGTGCTATCACTACCACTTGTTCCAACATTAACTTGGGAAGCATTTCTGGTGTCAACAATGTCAACCTCTCGAATACCTCAACCGAAACGTATGAATTTACTAATGGAACATATGACAGCCGAAAGAGTGCTTTTACTATTTATCGCAAAAGAGTATGAATTGGTTGAAAGTATCCTGAAGAATTCCAAATCAGTAAAACTCATTTTGAGTGAAAAACAGTTGTTATTCGATGAATCTGTGAAAAGAGCGTTACCAAGACTTGTTCATTTATTATTAACAGATCCAGAAATCAACCCAAATTCTATACCCATGCAGAATTTAATTGCAAGTCTCAATCGAATTTGTGCCGAATGTTTCCGTGATAAATCTTGGGATATAATCACTGCAAGAAATCATTTAGAAACTTTGGTGAATTTATTATCAATCCAGTACAATCAATCTTTACAATACCGATTATATTTAAACTCAGTCGTCAGTTGGGTTTGTTTGTTTGGGTTAGATTCGATTTTGGATGAATTATATGCCAAAAATTTGATGTTCACTCTAACACCTGATGAAAATTGGATAATTGCTTCAGCAACGTTTGGACATACGAATATATTGAAACGACTTTTGACTGATGATCGATTGAATCCATCGGTGGAAAATAACAATGCTTTGTCGATCGCATGTATCAATGGTCATCATCTGGTTGTTCAACTACTTTTGAAAGATTTACGGGTTTTGGAATCAAATATAACGGAATGTTCGAAACTTGCTCTCATCAATAACCATTATTCATGCTTTAGTTTGGTTAGTAAGCATATGTCAACATATTGTATGATCAAGACTGTGTGGGTTGCTAAATGGTACTATATTAGCTCGGCTGTTATTGTTGTGGTGTTTTCTACTTTGCTAGTTATATTACCTTCATTATCTACATATCTGCTGATTGGCGTAACTAGTTGCCTAATGATGCTGGTTTTATATTGCTACTACATAATTTAAATGAAACTTATAAATAATATAGTGAATCTTAGGATATTAGTCCAATAGGAAAGAAATTTGCGTTTTCAGAAAGTTATATTGATTTATTCAATGCTTAGGTTCATTTTTCAAATTCAAGAGTGATTCTGATGAATCATATTCGTTGGACAATAATCTTGGTCCTCCTCCCACAGAAGTACTGATGATGCGACTGAGAGAATCGACTGGATATGGTTTCAGCCCGATTTTTTTGATTAAAAGCTCAATATCTTTGGTTTTGATATCGTTCAGGTAATTAATTCCACGTCCATAATAGAGGGTCTTGTCAGATTCAGAAGTGGTTGTAGGAAAGAAATGATTCACTAGCCCAATAACTTCAGCAACATGCTTCTTATTGAGGTAAAGAACTGCATTTGGACCTGCATCGAAAGTGTACGCTGCACGGTATCCTCTTTGTTTACCATGAGCATCCTTCTTCAAAAAGACTTTGTTATAAGCAGTAACAAATCGGATAATTTGTCTTGAAACATCGTTCATGTAGAAAATTGGTGGATAAGTATCTAAGCAAACGGCATGGAATTGATTAGAATCAATCATGGTCAATTCAGCAAATGCATCAAAGTCATGAGTCTTGATAGCATGTTCCATATTCTTCATTCTTTCTGGAACAACCGATTCAATACGATGCTTTAATAGATCGGAGGAATTTACAGTATCTTGCATACCTTCGGTGGATCCAACATCTTTTTTTGCATCAGAAACAACCAAAATCAAAGCTTCCATGTCTTTCCAGGCATTTTCATCACACACTTGTACAGCTAACGAGTCAGAACCGTCAGCTTTAAGTCCCATTTCCCATTTTACAAACCCACCAAATAAAGACCGACAAGCTGATCCAGAACCAACACGAGCTAGTCGAGATAATTCAGAAATACTTAGAGGTAATTCATAAAGTTGAAATAAACAGTAAGCTAAACAAGCAAACCCAGAGGCGGATGATGCCAAGCCAGCAGCGGTAGGAAAGTTATTCACGGAAGCGATAACCACTTTCCAAGTAGACATATCTGCTAACTTTGGATCTTCGTCTTCCATTTTCTTTCTACACTCTCTAGCTTGAGATAAAACGGTCTGAAATCGTTTAGCTTCTACACTTTCTTGCTTTCCATTCAAAAAGAGTAAATCCGACTTTAATGATTTTGAACAACGAACGGTGGTAGTTGATTGTAGATCATTTTGTGAGAGAGTTGCGGACAATGATGAATTGGTTGGCAAGATCAGTTTCGTATCTCTTTTTCCCCAGTACTTTACAACTGCGATATTAACAGGAGCCGAGCAAGTGACTTCCTTATACTGTTCATCAACTTTTGGACTGTGGGTTTTTGGTTTTTTAACTGGGTGACTAACATCTTCTTTCAAGGCTAAGGAATTAATGACCGATCTGGCAAACCTTTCAATGAACTATTTGCACCAATCTGTTCTTTGATTTGGTCTTTACTTTCATTGTCATTCACAACCGCTCTTTTCACCATTTTTTGTTAAGATACAAAGGTGAAAAAGTGAAAAATATTGAACTCTTGCTTTGCTTGATCTTTATTATAAACATATTAAAAAACAGTGGTCAATTGGATCTGTAAATGAACCGAACATAAATATCAATATTTGGTCTACTGTTCTACTTTGACTACTTTAATGGGTCGATTGTCTTCATTCAGATCTCTGGTCTGCTTTTTACGTTCATTTGATACTCCAATACTTTGTCTCATCTCTTCCCAGAATCTCCCGCGTTTCTTTGATGTTTTAGAGGGGGGAGTAATATACTTGCCACCAAGACTTGAACTACAACCAAACGATAAAGAAGTCTCTTTGCCTCCAGTAGCTGGAGAAAGAGTTACATTTCTTGGTGTGATTGAACGTCTGATACTTTCCATAATTGTCCTTGGTGGTGACATCTCATCTTTCAATTCGTCCAAACTTACTCTTTTATCACTATCAGCTGATTCCTCTTCATCTATGTTTAGCAGCAACACTTTACCAATTTCATTTGATGAAGACTGCATGTTTCTTTCCCGTTGATTCGAAACCATATCTATGTTTGAATAACATCCAAAGTCCTCAGACTCTAATTCCAAATTGATTTCTTAATTCATTAACCATATTATGAATACCTAATTCACTATAGTCTTCTTCTTCAATTTGATTGCCATTGTCCTCATAGCCCTCTAAATCGTTCAGATGTAGCGGTTCATCTTGTTGGGTATCTTCTACATCAATCATTTGATACTGATCTTCAACTATAAGAGTCAACAATATATGCTTACTTTCATCACCAGCAGGGGCCCAATGGGAATCAATCTCCTCACCAGCTTTATCCACAGAGAAGTCGTTGGCTTGATGAACTTCGACTTCTGAACTCTCATGATAATCATCAGCTATTACAGATTCACTCTCGTGATCTGGGATAATGTATTGCGACCAACTCTTCCTTAAATTTGTCCAGCACCCATGTTGTATTTTCTCGTCTAAAACCGCAATATCCTTTGCATTTTTAGACCAAATTCGCTTCAATGTTGGAGTCATGGAATTCTCAGACTCTTCTGAGTGTGTATGATGACTAACAGAATCTGCTGTACTATTTGCCAACAAAACACATGGATACTCTTCAATCACATTTAACCCTCTAGTATAGATAGACTTATCTTCATTACAACACTCCACCTCTTCGTAATTGCTATTTCTTTCAAATCTATTATTAGAGTTAATTGAATTGCTATCCTCCTCAATATCAATTTTTGATTTATCAGCCTGCCTATCATCATCATCGACAGATATATGTGATTGTTCTGTTCCATTTTCTTCAGGGATCAAAACTTCTTCATCTTCATCATTTTCTTCATCATTCACCACCGAAGAAATCGATTTTCTCATATCTGAATGTCTCTTCAATATCGCCGATTCCAGTTCATCGACTTCTGAATCATGATCATCATCAATATAATCTTTCTTTGATAATTCTTGTATAGGCTCAATCACATCCTGTAATGCTTCTTGTTCTGTATCTGGTTCACTATAACTCGAACTTTCGCTTGCACTGTCGTTTAAGTGTGCAAAAATGGAAAAGAATTTATCAATTTCACGGTCGCCATCAGAATCCTGTGAGTTTGATTCTACATCGAAAATGGGATAATCTGATTGTAAAGTATGAATATTCGCCTCTGTTTGACAGTTAAAAATAGGACAGAATTACCTCGTAGGCTGGATTGTGAATCTTGATCATCCAAGTCCATGTCTACAATCTCATCTGTTGCTTCATTGTGTGCATTTTCCAATGATTCTGTCATACGCTTATAAGCAGGTGTTGTAATTTGAATATACGACTCATCAGATAGATCATTATCACTATAGATTAAATTAAAAATGCATTACTATTCTGGAAGTTTTGCTCTTGATTCATCAGAAAAATCCGACCTGTCTCCTTTCCAATAGTCTTCACCATATGTTTCTTGTTCCAATTGTGTACATAGCATATCATGTGAATGACTCTCTGGGTCAATCTCCTTTTGATTCAAGTTTGAATTTTCCAACTGATTTGGTTGTGTATCAAACTCTTCATGATCTAGAGGATAATACTGCGTCTCTAATGCAATAATTTCTGGTAGCTTTGTTCCAATCGGGTATTCGTTATCATCCGTATCTGATAACTGAGTGGGAACAGTTTGCGTAAAGAGGAGTTCTTCTTTTCGATTCATATGATAATTTTCGATGCTATATTGCGAGTGCATATCAAAGTCTTCATCATCTGACTCCTTATCGTGAGATTGGCTTTGTTCTAATTGCGGATTCAAGAAAGTAGTATCGGCAGGCTGATGATCGGATACAGCATTTGATTTTTCTCTTTCTGCTTCCGAGTTCGACTTCTGACTGTTTTCATCCGGTAGTGGTTCAACTGGTTGGGGTGGTTCGGTATTTTCTTTGATAACACCAGAAGAATTTCCATTATCACTACGATTATGAAATGAAATTGGTGATAAATCCTCAACTGCACCCTCAATTTGTGTTATAGTGTTTACAGTATCGAAGTCGGTGTCATCTGGCTCCATCAAGTAGTCGTCGAGTCTTTCGGATCGTTCTTTTTGACTGTGCATCGGAGAGGATGATGTTGCGTTTTGTTCATCTTCCTCGGATTCTTCCATAAATTGGATTTGGCTTGATTCGTTCAAAAGGTACAATTCATCCAAATCGTCTACAATTGTTCCTTTATCTGCTGGAATTTCGCCCGCAGTGGTGTTTTCTGAGATTTTATGTTCTTCTTCATTGACTCTGCTTAATTTTTTAAAAACTAAAATGCTACCTGGTATTGGTGTCATTATCGACCACTTCTACAGGATATACATCGCTTTCTTTGGTATCAAAATTGCTTTTGCAGTCCATATTCATTAAAGTAAAATCCTGAGATTAAAATGTAAATACGCAAACCCCCCAAGCGGCATGTGGAATATTCTTTGGCGGTGTTCCATTGGATCTAATGATAAAAAAGTTAAATTTTACTGCTGGTTTTCCATACTGAGATTCTTCGATCCATTCTCTTCAATACTTAAGGTTAAGGCACCATTCATTACTATTCCTGGATGAAATTCAACTTATTGGCAATTTGATCAACGTCACAGACAGAATATGGCTTCCCCACTACGGATATACCTTCTGAACCAACTATTTTCATGCTATCAATACATATCATGGCGCTATAGATATTTTTAGACAATAGGACAAACCTATATTTGTTCAACTTCGTTTTTCTAAACTGATATCGGAATTTGAGAATGATTATACATGCTCCGCTATAAGAAGTAAGAGCTTTGGATAGGTTCATTCTAAGAAAAAGTTAAGAACCAATTATTACTGGTTAACTACCGATTCGGTTATGGATGCAATACAAAAATGCTTTGAATCTGATATTTCAAGCAGGTAAAATGGATTTGAGTCTGTTGGAATTGAAAGAATCTATAATGAACACACTAAGAAATACGCTGATAATCTGTGCTCTTTTGGACACGCACCAGTGAGGCATGTTTGACTGCAAGTCACCCAAGGAAGGATTTGGGATGCTTTTTAAAATCTCTTCTGCTTCTGTTAAATCCTTGTCTGTTTGCTGTAGAATCCAGACTTTGTCCACGAATTTACTCATAAAAAAGTAAAAACTATCTGTAGACGTTCAAAACCACTTCTGAGAGTCAATTGATTGATACTTCAACTAGAACAGTAATAAACTATTTTAAGTAGCAGTCATTTATATGATGAGTCCTTAGCATCCTGAAGGGTATTTCTATTTGTCCGAACTCTACAACTAATACGCTAGCTGATCAACCGATCATCCATCAAGTTTTCTTATTGTTGACATTGATCACGTACCCTTTGAATCATTAAATTTCAATTTGTTTGGTGTTTTATCAGGAACTGTTTTTCACAAATGACAAAGAATTGGTGGTTGATGGTTAGAGAAGAAGGTAGATTTCAGAATAAATATTAACCTGATGTAGAAGTCACTCTGATCAAGGATTTGGTCTATTTAGTTCAGAGTAAGCTTAATCGTCATCAATCCATTTCATTGGAATACTTGAGAGAGGCTATCAGAGTGGTGTTTTCGAATGAAGCCAATAATATATCTCATCATCAAGCTCAGTTAATCGATACGACTTTGATTATCCTGAATCGATTGTTACCTAATCACTCCTGGAATCAACGAATTAAACTATTGGCAAATCTAGTACAAACAAACGCTGCACAAGAGGCTCAGAATACCTTCAACAATCATCAAATACTCGATCGATTACCACTGAAATCGCAATCAGTACCAGAAATACATTCAAGTTTTCAACAACATGATAAATATTCATTCATCAATCAAGAATTCTCAAATATTTCTGATATAAATAGCACTGCACCTTATTGTCTGCATCATCAGCAGCATTTAGTGCCTATGAAATTCAGTGCGATTTCTGGTTCCATTCAACCAGAGGAAACACACTCTGCTGCATTCAACCATACGACCAATCCAAACTATCAGTTAGATTCATTCTCAGTGGAATCATCCACAGATAGTATGATGAATCCTTCGGATATTCTACATCACACCAATTACGAGCTCGCAGAGATGTTATCATCGTGGAAAAGGTTTAACAAAGATCACTTAACTCTAGTTCAATCAAAAAATTGAAATCTAATAAACAATGGATTATGCAAGTAAGAAACAATAGCTCAATATAGGAATGGATGGCTGCGACTCGGTTTTGGAGCAACTCATTATTGAAACGATCATTCAAATACTGGTTAAAATCAGCAGTATTACAACAAAATGCTTGGTATTTTCGCAATCAAAACCTTCAAGTGAAATATTTTGCTGCTTTATACGCAACTTCCTCCAGTAGAAGAGTAATTCGTGATTTATAACAGGTGTAGAAGTCTAGAGTACTTTGGCTAAAACAGATTGCGTTTAAATCTTTGAAAAATCACGCAAATGAATCAGTAGTATATCAAATCAATGCATGTCGTCAGTTTCAAATTAAATATATGAAACGAACACATTTTGATGTTTGGAAAAACAAATACGAATTTAGAAAACATTCAGAATTTGCTATTCAGACAGTTTTAATCAAGAAACGCAAAGATATTACCAAAAAGGTTTTTAGAGTATAATGGTTTCGTCATTTTTTATATTAGATATGGAAATTGGAGGCCAAGAAAAGATTAATTGCTCGTATTAATCAATCGAAAGTCCTGGGGTTTCGATTGGGTAAATCATTCTTGATTTGGAAGCGAAACTGTTTGTTGTCTCAAAGATATAGGCGTTGGGAGTATATAAAGGATGATAAAATTGTTGAATCGAAGTTTAGAGTTTGGAAATCAAGGTATTCTTAGCAAAACTAACTATTTAAACTCTTAGATATAAAAGCATCATGGTTGTTTTGACACAGTGTTATGACTTGGAATACAAAAAGGAGTCGGTTTTACTTCAAAGATGTTTTTTGTCTTGGAAACGAGTGTAAGTAATTGGATTCTAAATCATCTAGCTATGAAGGTACAATTTTGAGCAAAATGGCAATAGAACTGTGTAATTTGAGACAAACAATTGGCAATGTCAAACAAGCATTTTTGAAATGGAAGAGCAGGTATTGATTGCCGCTTAATTTCAGTACTGCGAAATGTATAGAGCGCCGAAACAATTGTTTGGTGATGCAACGAATAAGTTCTCAGCGACTATTAAAACGTCAATTCCGCTACTGGCAGCTTAAAATGATTGAGAATTCATACATATCAAGAACTAACAGTCGCATGAATAAGAATCGAAATTGTTTTAGAAAATGGAAGAAGAAATAGTAATGGTTTTTATTTAATTGTAGTATTACAAAGACGCAGTTAAAGGCAGCATCTAATCATCTTGTCTGGAATAAATTCAGTCAGTGGAGGTCATTTCTGCACAGGGTTAATGTATGTACATACTTTGACATGATTTATGATAGAGATTAAAAGGAAATTTAAACTTGCACACAACCTTACAAAGACACAATAGAAAAAGGTTATACTTCCGCAAATGGTTAATTCTGTTTGTCAATGGTCAAGCGAGACTTAAGTTTACATTACAGATACCATTGATCAAACAGAAAGTAAAATTATTTCTTGTAATAAGCAGATCCGAAAAATAATCACTCTGAATCAATTGGAACCAAACAATGACCGTTTGCTTGTTGAAGTATTCAGTAAATGGGATCGAAAGGTTTCTATTTTAAAAGTTCGATCATAAATGACTGATGTTTAGGCTCAAGAGACTGTGGGTAAAAGATTTTTCTTGAAAGGATGGTTGAATAAATGGAGGGTTTCTTTCAATGTCACCAATTTTCAAAATCGTAAACGGAAGTCGTGTGTTCAATTGTGTTTTAAGAAATGGAAATTAAGCGCAATATCACAAAGTAATTGATATTACTGATTCTAACTCGATTAGTGTATTGTAACAATATCCAGGCTGCTGTGGTAAAAAGATGTTTCTTAACCTGGAAACTTGCACTAAGACGATATACAACCATGCATAACCAAGCAATGGTAATAATGCATGAATCTAATACCAGAATTTCTATAACGAACCGCAGGTTGACTCACATACAATTCTTCGACTAAAACGGACGTTCAAAAATTGGCAACATGAACTATTTTATCAACGTTTTATTGCAAAAAGAAATAAGATCAGAATTTTACGTATACTGTTAACATGGGTCACAAGGATGGAACAAAATAGAATTATTCGCAATACCTTGCGAAAGAACACACTTCAACGGCATTTTAAGTAATATTCAATGAATTAACTATTTAGGCTATGGAAATTAATATATACCAGTAATTTATTAATGGAAAATAGTGGAACTGCTGTCGGAGAAAGTAAGACGATGCTGTTTAACGCTAGCTGCTATCATCAAACACTGCTTTTCAAAATGGAAACTCTTGATGAACCGATACCATGGGAATCAACTTAATTCTTCTGCTCGTCTTTTGAAAAAAGTCTTTAGCAAATGGAAGACAAAGCGAATTAGACAGCATGCATGGAAAATTGCAGATGAGCATTTTAACGAAAGGCAATGGACCATATGGAAAGAGTTTTTTATTGCATGGAGAAAC
The DNA here is from genome assembly GCA_027595885.1 of Globomyces sp. JEL0801. Lineage (NCBI taxonomy): Eukaryota > Fungi > Chytridiomycota > Chytridiomycetes > Rhizophydiales > Globomycetaceae > Globomyces > Globomyces sp. JEL0801. The sequence continues at coordinate 35,727 of JADGIX010000033.1, forward strand.
GCCAGACGGGTAAGATCGACCAGCTAACTTTAGGGCAAACAAGCTAACCGATACAAGAAGTGGAAGATATTTTATGCTCTTCGAAAAGCATACAAGCATCGAATGGACTATGGAAATGCTACTGAAGTTTCTAAACGTTTTCAATTGCAGCACTTTTTTTTCATGTGGAGAAGAAGTTACTACAAACTCCATAGTCTAGACGCAGATATATTCTATCAGCGTGGTGCAAGTAAACCGCGTCCATTTGTGACTCTGCATTTAGCAGAAGGGGAAGCCAGTGTGTCATACCCTCGTCCAAATGATTTAATTGAAATTGCAATCAGTTGGTATACTGAAAGGCTAAAAACTTTGGCGTATCAAATATGGAGAAAGCGGCTGTTTACAAAAATTCGCCGATATCAACGAGCAATGTACGTTTGTTCGTTTCGGTCGACACAAAAAGTGCTTCGGTATTGGAATATACGCCTAGAAAGACAAATAGCTACAGGGAAATGGGCGTCATTAACATTTGCTTTCCGAAAGAAGGGAAGTATGTTTCAACACTGGAAAATTATTCATGAAAAAATTGCCAAGTTTAACGAAGTAGCAGCAAAAAGACACATTAATCATGTACTTAAAAAAGCGTTGCATAAATGGAGGTCGCAGGCGTCATATTATCGATCATTAGATGTTGCCGTGAGAGAGGAACGCTTAATTCAAATATATAGGCAATATTTTTGGATATGGAGGAAGAAGCGATATGTGATAACCTTCCAAAATAATCACTTAGAAAAAGTCGCTACCATGGCCAGAGTCAATCGTCTGAAATCTAGATGTTTTCTTTATTGGAGGCAAAAAGCAATGATTGAAAAGCTTATTTATGTTCAATTTAGTAAACCGCGGTTACAATCAATCTTTTCATTTTGGAAAATTAGTACTCGATTCCAGTCAAATCAGCGGATCGCACTAAGTCAAGCTGGAATTTTGGCAAATCATTCACAGATCACGACCTTCTTTTTGGCCTGGAAGCAGAAAATGCTGCTTCGATGGGCACGGCAGTTTTCCCGCTTCCAATCGGAAAGGTATTTCTTTAGCCATTGGATCTATCGACTACACAATAAGCGTTATGAGAAGTCCCATTTTAAGCAATTGAAGATATCTGTAAAGTTACATTTTACCAAAAAGAAAGCAAAGTATTTTCAAGGTATCTTTTTTAACTCACCGTAGTTTGGAGACAGTTGGCAATAGCCCGAACTTTCAGAAATTCCAAGAATCTAAAGTTAATACAGCCAAAGTTTTTGAAATGGAAAAGAAAGGCCGATGGTTATCTGTTGGCTAAATCTTTTTGGCAGAATCGAGTAAGAGCCTCCAACTTTACAACGTGGGCATCACGCCAAGTATGTTGATTACGTTGCTTTACTAATTTTAGCAAAACATTGAGCGGTATACAAAGCGAGCTTGTATCCAGTATGATAAAAAGCTTGCACTATCTCATTTTGCATCTTGGTTTAAAATGGTTTGCCTTTTAGTGAAGCGTAAAGAACTTGAAAAGAGAAGGTTACACCGTTCATTTTTCAAATGGAATCAGCTTTTGTTCATATGGCAAACAAGGGGAACCATTGCCGAGAACCATTCACTTTCAAAATTAAAAAGTTGCACTTTTCATCATTGGGTAAACTCGACCAGAAATGAAGTTAATTGATTGAAATTAAAACTAGGTTGCCAAATTCGTATCTTCTCAGAGATTGTTACGTAGAAAATATTTCCTTGTTTGGTTAAACAAACACTCGACATGTAAATGTAAGGTTTTTACTCTTAATTATAGTATTTGAGAATAGAATATACAATAACTCTTTGTTGAGGTCAAGCATCACAACATGGCGCTATAAAAAAACTCGAAAGTTACGTGCCATTTATCATAATCGAAAAACTGTCATCAAATTCTTTAAATCGTGGAGGAACGCATATCGCCGAAATATGTTTAATTCCTATAGAAAGTTTGTAAGTGATTCACGTCCTCTTAACGATTAGGTGTTTGCAGAGACTTGGTATATATAATATTCTAAACTTCAGGGCGAATCAACAGCTGCTTCGAAAAATATTAAATGCCTGGAAAGAAGTTTTGGGAGTCAATGATCATAATGATGATTTTAATTTAGTAAAAAGTGCACAATTCGGTAGCGTTATGATCACCAGGTTAAACAGTTGAAATATTCAAACCTTTTATAAGAATAAAATCAATTGCCATCTTTTGTAATGTTCAGTTTGTCCAGTCCCGTCACACTGGTTTTGTCCACCATTTCTCATTTCTTTTCTTCATAAATGGCATCTCAATTCAGTGAACCAAATCTATCTTCAAGAGCAGATATTCCTACTACAACCCGTCGATCCAACCGACCAGCACCTGGCGAGATTCGACGAGCAATAGACGAAACTGCAGAACAAGTTCGAAAAGATTTTGAATCTTTCCTTTCAACGTATATTGATCTATCTGACTCTGTTTAGCTTTGAAGATCCGGAAACTAAAACTCTGCTGTACATTGAACAGATTAGAATCCTTCGAAAGACTCAATCTTCTACCATTTACATTGATTTTACACACCTTCAATCCCATAATGACATCTTAAGTGATGCGATCTCTCTGCAATATTTCAGGTATTTACAATCTATCTAATTTGTAGAATGGAGCCGTTTCTTCGTAAAGGCATTCAGAATTTGGTTCGTGAGCATGATCCACAATACTTGAACTTATCTTGGAGTGGAAATCAAGACGTTGACACTGATAACCTTCGAGAATTTTCCGTTGCCTGGTATGGAATTGATACTATTCAAAAGTAATTTTTATTATGACTAAGATCACAGACTTCGTCAATTACGAATGGAACAACATGCCCAATTAATATCCATCTCTGGTACAGTTACTCGTACTTCTCAAGTGAGACCGGAATTGCTTTTCGGAACCTTTGAATGCAATGATTGTCATACATTAATACGAGATGTTCAGCAAGAGTTTTATTATACAGAGGTACCTTTTTTGATTACTTATATTTAGCCAACAACTTGTTTGATGGAAACCTGTGGAAATCGAACTGATTTTTCTTTATTGACTGCAAATAGTAAATTCGCTGATTGGCAAAAAGTTCGAATTCAAGAAAATGCAAACGAAGTACCGAGTGGTGCTATGCCTAGAGTGATGGATATTATTTTTCGAAATGAATGTGTCGAAAGAGCGAAAGCTGGTGATCGTGTGATTATTACTGGCTCACCATTGGTCGTTCCTGATGTTAGTCAACTGATTGGATCCAAAGTGAGTGTACAGCGTGATGCCAGTTTTGGGAGAGGAAAAGGTTTTTTATTTTTACATTAAACCAAACAGATGGATTTGGACAAGAAGGTGTGACTGGATTAAAAGCCTTGGGAGTTAGGGAGCTTACTTATAAGCTGGTGTTCTTAGGTAGTTTTGTTCAGCAAGTCGAAGAGAAAAATGCACTTTCTGCATTGCATGACTTAGAAGCTGAAGATCCTCATACTTCATGGTTGGCAAGACTAACAGACGAAGAAAAACGAGATATTGAAAGTATGAAATCTGATCGTCGCATCTATCAAAAGCTTGCAACTAGTATTGCACCACACATTTATGGTTTTATAATTAATCTAATTGAAAGGTCATGAAGATGTAAAGAAAGGAGTTCTGCTGCAATTGCTAGGAGGTGTTCACAAATCAACCCATGAAGGAATCAACCTTCGTGGAGATATCAATGTATGTATCGTTGGGGACCCAAGTACAGCAAAGTCACAATTTTTGAAGTATTTTAATTCAATGATAATATTAGATATGTTGCTGGATTTATGCCAAGAGCCATCTATACTTCAGGAAAAGCATCCTCAGCAGCTGGTTTAACAGCATCCGTCCTTAAAGATGAAGAGACTGGTGAAATGACAATTGAAGCCGGTGCACTCATGTTAGCTGATAATGGAATCTGTTGTATTGATGAATTTGATAAAATGGATTTGAAGGATCAAGTGGCAATCCACGAAGCTATGGAACAGCAAACTATCAGTATCACTAAGGCGGGGATTCAAGCTACTTTAAATGCCCGTGCGTCTATTTTGGCGGCAGCCAATCCAATTCATGGTAGATATGATAAGAAACTATCTCTTAAGGTATTTATATTTTGATCTCTAAAACCAAGCAAAACATTGCAATGTCACCACCAATTATGTCCAGATTTGATTTATTCTTTGTGATTTTGGATGAATGTCATGAACAAACTGATTATTGCATCGCCCAACATATTATTAATTTCCATCGATTTAAGGAAGAAGGAATTGATCCTGATTTTACGACTCAACAGTTGAAGATATACCTGACATATGCTCGAGGATTGAAACCAAAAGTACGTTTTATGTTGCCTGATAAATAGATGACTGATGAAGCTAGGGAATATCTGGTCACACAATATAGAAATTTACGTCAGGCTGATGCCACAGGTAAATCACTGGCCTTGTTAATGATTATAGGTGTTGGAAAATCTTCGTATCGAATCACTGTTCGTCAATTGGAAAGTATGATTCGATTGTCGGAAGCATTGGCCAAACTGCATGGTTCAGAAGAAGTACGATTCTCAAACTTTCTAATGAATAGGTGGTTATAAATCATGTAACTGAAGCAGCATATTTGCTGAAAACATCTATTGTCCATGTTGAACAAGAGGCCATTCGATTAGATGAAGATGAGATGGATGCAGTCATGCGAAGTGATGAAGTTGGTCAGTTTGATGAGGATCAAGATATGCAAATGGAACCAAATCCTGAAGTAACTTAAAAATTATTTATGATAGGAACCGGTTGTTGCAGCCCCAAAATCTAAGATCACTCTTTCTGCGGAAGACTATCAAAAGATTGTTCAATCGGTATTATTGAAAATCCGCCGCAATGAGCAATCAACGGGAGTTGCTGGAATGACTAAATCGTCAATTATTAACTGGTATCTTGAGTCGCTTGAAGAAGCACAAGCAATTGAAGATGAGGAGAGTTTCTTATCTCACCGTAAAACTATCAAGAGTGTGTTGAGCAGATTAGTCAAAAAGGTACTACTATTTCTTTAACAGGTGATAGGAATATGCCTTATTGGAAATGAAAGACACCACTCGTTTGGATGAAATGGAAGATGAGGAAGTTATTGAGGATCCTATTCTTGTCATCAATCCAAATTATTTTGATGAAACACAGCAATAGTTGTAATTGAACTTAATATATGAAATCTAATAAGTACATAATATGTTTGTATGAATTCAGACATGTTGCATTAAGCACGATGTTGGCGAGATGTAGAACCATATTACAAACTATTAATATTTCAAGCTAGATTCTGAAATATAACATTTTAATTCGTTTTATTTGGACAAGAATACAAATTACAAGGAGATTTAGTGATGTTTGAGGAACGGAGTTCTAGCAATTACACGATCAGATTTTGTGATTGCACAGAAATCTAAATGATTCAGTTGTGGAATTTTAGAAATCACCATGAATCTGTATCCTTTGACAGATTCAACTGGGTTCCCATGAAGAGTTAAGTTTTTTAGTTTTGTCTATAGATTAAAGGAAAGACTTTACCAAATTCTTCAATTTATCAATATCATTTGTAGCAGATATTTTATTTGCATGTAAGTACAAAACTTTCAGGTTTGGACAAGACAAAAAAGTCTATTGACATTAACATGGTTTCTTACCTCATCAATTTTCGTAAGATTATTGAAGGAAACATCAATCCAAGATATATTGTTTGCATCCATATTATAATGAGTTAATATTTTTGGAAAATCCAGAGTGTTTTCTAACCGATTGTTGCAGAATCGAACTGATGTTCTGCTGCTGGTCTAAGAACTTACTTAGTACATTAGTTATTACACGAGGAATCTCAGGCAGGGGATTACTCTGGTCATTTTCGGTGTCTACGATAAGTACATCTACAATGAAATTAGCCACTTCCACAATACCAGCTAGGTGAATAATGTCTCGGAATGAAAAATCTAAGGGTGGATCTAGTTGTGGGTATCGACTGGATATCTACACTAAGTAATAAGAGTTTACTGCTTTGGAAGTCATAATGGAAAAATGCGTGTTTTTTTTTATTGTGACACAGATACAGATTGGAATCTCATACAATAATCAAAGGAGACAGTGGACCCAGGTGGCCACTGGTCCAGGACAAGTTCTTATAGCTTAGGGTGGATATGAACACCAATAAAATATTAATAGTTTGCAATTGGTGAGTCATCAATGTTTACAGATTATTTGCTCATCAGAACGCGTCAAATTGACAGGACCACTGACCACTGACTGGCAGAGATTGGTTCCACTGGAACCAACAAATATGTGGTCCAACTTGTTGTTTACCATGGGTCCGACCGTCATGCGGTCGGAACTTTTTCTTTAAAAATCTACTGATTTTTTTTTTCTCCCTCCCCCATTTGAAAAGCTCAAGGTTTTTCAATCTCTCACAGCAACAACAGAAACCAAGTCTTATCGGTTTCCTTTCAGAGTACTCCACTCGCTTCTATTATCAATCAGCACTTCGGGAAATCCCAGGTAGGTTTGCATTCGTTACATCTGCTTTTTTTGTCTTTTGTTCATCTATCTTTGAGCCGTTTCTCACTGTATAAGGAGTTGCCCGGCCTACCACGTCGTTTACAAACCAAAAGCTTTTCTCAAAGATCCACTACGGGATCCTATCTGGTATGTTTTTTTGCGTTAATTTCGCAGACCCCCCTTGGCTGGATTTTAAATTTGCCTAACTACACTCTATTACAATGAAAGAAACTCAAACATTTCTCGCAAGTCACTTGGACTTTGGAAGTCAAACTCTGGCCCCGCCAAGTCTTAAAAAAATACCATCAAAAACTGAAATTATTACTCCTACTGCCCCTGCAATTTTGCATCGGTCAGTATCCTCGATTCTACGAGACGGTGTCTCCAAACATGATATTGAAGAACAAGATCCGTTTTATGTTGCGGATTTGAGCGAAGTTGTCCGTCAATACAAAAAATGGCAACAGCTGCTCCCTCGTGTGCAGCCTTTTTATGGTAAAATTTTTCGTGACTTACTTTTTCAGCTGTAAAATGCAACCCAGACCCAATGGTTTTAAAAGTACTAGCCAAATGTGGTACCGGTTTTGATTGTGCGAGCAAGGTATATGATCATTTCTTAACAAACTTTAGGGTGAAGTACAATTGGTGTTAGACCAAGGTGTTGACCCAAGCCGCATTATTTATGCCAACCCATGTAAGCAAGCTTCCCACATAAAGTTCGCCACATCTAAACAAGTCAATGTGATGACTTTTGACAACGTCGATGAATTGTACAAGATCCAATCCATTGCCCCTAAATCTGATTTGGTGCTGAGAATTCTAACTGATGACTCTAAGTCTGTGTGTCGCTTTGGTGTCAAATTCGGTGCCAAGATGACTCTTGTGCCAATTTTGCTGCAAACTGCCAAGAAATTGAATTTGAATGTTATAGGAATCAGTTTCCATGTTGGAAGTGGCTGCTTTGATGCGTCATCCTTTACCGATGCAGTTGAATTGGCCCGTCAAGCGTTCGATATTGGTGCAGCTCTTGGGTTTAATTTCTCGCTTCTTGATATTGGTGGTGGATTCCCTGGCAATAGTCCTGATGGTCTACAGTTTGTGGATGTAGCAAAAGCCTTGGGACCAGCCATTGATAGACTATTCCCTCCACATATTCGAGTTATTTCCGAACCAGGTCGTTACTTTGTATCATCAGCATATACTCTCGCTGTAAACATTGTTGCCAGAAGAACAGTACCTAGGGACACCACAATGGAAGCCTACTCTGCTTTCTATGACAATAGAAATCAATTGGATACACCAATGGAAAACGTTTCTTCTGATGAGCATCCATCCTTTATGTGTAAGAGTCTTGTTTATAACTTTAGATTACATCAATGATGGTATGTATGGTAGTTTCAATTGCATTACCTTTGACCACATTGTGATCAAAGCAAAGCCTCTCTATCGGGGTGGAAAGTTTTGCTATGAACAACCTTTGGCACTTCCAGAATATGCCTGCTCAATCTGGGGTCCAACTTGTGACTCGATTGATTTGATCAGCAGGGATGTCACTTTACCAGAAATGAGAATTGGTGATTGGCTCGTCGTTGACCGAATGGGTGCATATACTATGTCTGCTGCATCATGCTTGTAAGTTTTATTTTGATTAAATATTTTCTAGCAATGGCTTTAAGAAGAGCTCTATCATTTACACAATGCCAATGTAATTTTGATGCAGTCAATAAAGTTACAATAAAAAACTAAATATTTCAAAAAAAAATATTCAAGTATTAGAAATCTTTATTGATGAACGTTAATTGCTGAAGCCAAAGAATTAGGATCATTGATGGTTTTTGCATCAGCAATAAGATTTCTGGCTAATTCCAGCTGCAACTAGTCAATTAAATTAACATTACCTTGTCGTGCAAATTCCAAAGCAACACACCAACAACTTTTGCATCTCTCATGTAGTATACAGCTCCTTTGTGATGCTTATCTGGGTTTTGGGAGGTCGGTTGACTCCAAACAGAGATAGTCTTTAGTTTAGGATCAGTCAAACCAATAGCCTCAAAATTAACATTAGAGCCAATGCTACTCCAGTACATAGATTGATGGGTGTATGGTTTTTTAACTCCAGCCATGTTTAATCCAGCCTAGCCATTAAAGAGGATTCAATACCACGCGACCACTATTGACAGCATGATCGTAATGCTCCACTCTGCGTCTGCCCAATGCAATATCGTGGTATGAAGACACATCTCCAGCAGCATAAACGTCAGATCGAGCTTCTAATTCGGCATTCACAAGAATTCCACCCAAGACAGGATCCACTTCAATTCCAGATTTATGTGCGATAGCCACATTAGGAGATAATCCCATAGCGACAACTACATGATCCTATGGAAATATCAGATGGAAAGGTTTACAGCGGTAACAGTCTCTCCATTGTTCAACTTGAGTTCAATTCTTGAATCCTTTTCGGAAACATCAGTCACTGAGCATTTTGGTTTAACAATCACACCCTCTAAAAATCAGAATCAATCATCAAAACATACCCTTTTCCAATTTACTAGTCGTCCAAGCAGTCAAGTATTTTGGGAAAACGTTTGATAGATTCCCTTCTTCTGGGAATACTTGGATAACCTAACTAAATAAACCAAAAAAAAAGTGTACCTTTATCTTAGATTTTTTTGCTAGAAACATAAATATTCAAACACAAACCTTTAGTGGCTACAAAAGTTTAGTGATTTTATACTATTACCTAATGCACTGGATAATTCAGATCCCAAAAAGCCACCACCAATAACTACAACTGTTTTGGCTTTATCTGTTACTTTATCGAGCGCTTTAAAGTCGTCCACATTTCTGAAAGTTGTGACTTTCTTTCTCATTTGTTCAGACAATTTCTCCGCAACTTGTAACTTCTTAGGAGTTCCACCAGTTGCAATTAAAACTTTAGAATAAGTAATAGTAGCTGGATGATAAAATTTCAAAGAATATACCATTATTCAAAATCACCGATTTTGAATCAGTATCTAATCTGAGAACACTGGTTTTTGGCAAATAATTTACTTTTGTAGTATTCTTGGTCAATTGAGCTACAATGTCATTTTTAGGATCAATAACATTGAAGTAATCTATCGTTAACGATTAAATGGATTAGCATACTTGAAGGGGCATAAAAGATACTGTAACCTTAGTAATACGCATTTATACCTTGATTTTTTGTTCTGCCAATCGACAAAGGTCAAATCAGTCAAGTTGGCAGAAGAGTTCCATAATTCTTTTGATAGAGGTGGTCGTTGATATGGAAAGAATTCCTCTTCTGAAATAATCAACACTTTAGCAGTAGGATTGACTTCACGTATGGCCTAAAATCAAATTTCAGCAATAGATACCTGCATTGCACTGAAAGAAGCGGTACCTCCACCGATCAAAATATAATCTACATCTGGGCCAGTCACGCTCTTTGGAACAGAAACAGTAGTAATTGGTGATGGTTTTTTAACAGGTTTATCTTCGTATTTTGACCATAAAGAGTACTAAGAATTAGAAGTAAGAACGTACAGCAGGACCAAGTGCCAACAACGTCCCTACTAATACTAAAGCGGTAACTGGAGATCCACTCTTCTTTCGTTCTGTGTGCAATCTTGCATTGCGTAGCATGGGTTTCTGCTTGAGGATTCTGCGAATTGAATTCATTGATTTCTGGAAACTTTTTTGAACTTTTTTATTTTTTTTGTATGACTTTGACAATCATTCCCCTAGAGCGACATGAACCGATGGCTGTAGATTCAGACGCTTCGATAGTGACTCCAGGACAGTCGTTGACGAAGGATTTAGCATTTATGCGCGGTCATGGAACATTTACTTTGAATGACAGTTTGGTAGCTTCAGTCGCTGGTACTCTGCAGCGAGTCAATAAGCTGTTATCTGTTAAACCATTGAAAACCAGATTTAATGGTGAGATCGGAGATGTAGTAGTCGGACGTATTATTGAATTACAACAAAGGAAGTGGAAGGTTGATATTAAGGGTCGCCATGATGCGTCCTTACTTTTATCTTCCATTAATTTACCGGGAGGGGTTCAGGTACAACTTTGATTACTCTAATGACAGAGGAGAAAAACTGAATCTGATGAATTGGAAATGCGAACATTTTTTTCAGAGGGTGATTTGTTGTCTGCAGAAGTACAGGCCTTTCACTCGGACGGAAGTGTATCTATTCATACCAGAAATATTAAATATGGAAAGCTACGTAATGGTTGTTTGGTGACAGTTCCATCCGCATTGGTTAAGCGATCAAAGTCTCATTTTATCACATTGCCCTGTGGAGTTGATGTTGTTTTAGGGTTAAATGGTTATATCTGGTGCTCTAAACATGGTACGTGCACTTTTCTTATATTAGTTTACATCTCCCCTGAAATGGCAAATCAACCTGAAGGATTATATTCAAATGAAAATGAGGTACTGTCACTAATTTTATTTATGAATAGGATATTTCGTCAATTGAACGGGAGGCTATTGCAAGGGTATGCAATTGCATCACAATTCTAGCAAATCAGAAACTCTCTATATATGAAACAATCATTGTATACTTGTACGAAGTATCATTGGACTATTCATGTTTTGAAATACTGGACATAAACAATCAAAGGCATTTGGTAGAATTAGCATTGGCCAAGATCGAAGCTGTACAAGATATTTAATATAATGAATTTAACTGTCAACTCGTACCATTATTTAAATTACATGGTTGCATTAAACTAATTTCATTTATTTGATCATTTCAATTTATGTTTGAATAAGTGTTCGTAACATATCATCTACAAAATCCTTCCCTCCCTTCATTTTAATTAACTTCAACATCCAATTAGCATCACTACGATCTTCTAGTGCAAGATATTCTTCTTGTAATTCTGATTTAGTTTTAAAGTAATTTTCCATGATAGACTTTAATGATTGATATGATGGGGTTTCCAATGTTTCCACATCCAAACCTTCCCCATCAACGACAAAAAATTCAGTAGCAATCTATAGATAAACATAATATCAATAATTACTTCCATAAATTTGAGAAAGAAGTTAAATCTTCGTATATCCCATTGTTTCCTATCTTTTGGATCATCTCCTAAAGATGGTACAATCATAGCTTCGGCATGATCTACAAGTTGATTCCAAACTCCCAAAACAACTTCAAATGCTATAGTTTCACCTAGCGTTGCCATCATAACTTCAAGATTCGAATTTAGAAAATCAAATAATGGTTCTAGATGATCTTCAATATCAGCTACTTCCGATGCTGTCAAGTTATTATCCAATTCTTTAAAAAACTTTTTAACTCCATTGGTTTTGTATTTTAATGCAAGTGGATGTATACGTTCTCGAAAATCAAATGATAACTAAAAAAAGCTTAGAGTTCATTGAATTACTTGATCAACCATTAATCCAATCAGTTTCTTTTCTGCAATTCCAGTATAAAGTTCAGTAAGTTCATTGAAATGGTTCATATCATAATCTAACACCTGTAATCGTATCTTGACAAATCCATATTGTGCCAATTGAACATTTTCTTCATGTATTCCATTCCGTTGCAATGGAAGTAATGATAAGGTACCCATGGCGAAAAGACTAGGTGACTGCCCCTCTAGGTGATGTACTAACGAGACTACCAATGAATTGATAGTATAGTGAGATATTCCATAAAGTTTAGAATTCCATGCAATATCGGTTCCTTGAAGAATAGGTTCGGTTGATCCTAAATCCTTACCTACCTTATTTGAAACACGAATAGATAATCTGGTATTCCAAGGTCGAATTGGTTGAAGGTTTGCATTAAGGATAGATAATGTGTATAGAAATCTATTTGAACCAAATAATCTCTTATCAACCACATTTATGTTGACAGGATCATTTATATTGGGTACCTGTGAAGAGAGTGCTCTCAATCGTTCAGGGATCGCGCGAATATTGAGCAACATCACACACGCCTATCATCAAATAAATAACCAATTCACCTTGGTTGAAATCCGAGTCTCTTCAGGGTTGGCGATTGGCTGTTTTTTACGAATACGTTTTGGAATTGTAACTTTGATTTTACCAAATTGTGCCTTTTTCGGTGGAGCTAATAGAAATCAAAATTATAGTAAATTACGAGGAGGTTGTAAAGATTTCTTCAATGCTAATTCTTTGACCATGAAATCTTTACTCAAGCCCGCATATCGATCAATCGCATTTGTAATATCATAAAAAATTTCAAAATAGAATCGTCTTGATTCAGATTCATTTGGCCAATCAAGTTCTTTGATAAAATCAATAAGTTGTTGAAAGGAAGTAAAAAGATCTAAAACGGATGAAGAATGTAAAGCGAAAGCGGATAACTTTTCATAATTATCATGATCAAGTGCTGCTTTGACCCAATCGCATACTTTTGTCTCTAACGGTTACGTTTGGAAATGGTTACCAGTATAGGAAAGCCATTCGGTGACAAAATGGATAAACCATTCTACCATTGGAAACTGATCAGCCAATCTGCATTCAATAATTATAATAAATTACTTGAAATCGATTTGCTCACACACTTTTTGTAATTTTCGTACCGATTTGTATAAATCAAAAACAATCGACATATCTGAGGAAAGGGCTTTGAACGTTCTTGAAAATTCGTCTAATTGAATTGAGAGTGGTTTATAAAATGCCCAAGCTGCTAATGTAGGAATATGAATAGCCCTATAAAGGTATGAAAATAATGCTAAATATATACCCATGAAGTAAAATATCAAATTCTGTATGATATATCATTAAATCTTTACATATCAAATCTGTCAATGTAATCAAGGCCACATCAGCAGGCCCATTTTTTGTAGTTGAAATACCAACATGACCATGATATCGTGACTGAAGTGATTCCTAACCATGAATGAAATAGATCAATACTAATAACTCAACTTGGATGTGTTTTAGAATATCTACGGATAGACCACGACGGACAAAAATAGGACAAGCATATATTGAGGCGGTAATATTAACAATAGCATCTAATTGAGTGCTAGATATCTTCTTGGATTGATGGGATGGTGATTCAGAAGACACCAATACAAAAAATTCTCTTAAACGAGCATTTAAAAGAGTCAGTAGCCTCTGACTGGTTTCAATAAAATATACCACCTAATTGTTACAATAATTTGCTGCACCTCGTTAGCAGTAGGTAGATCTATTTCAGAAACCATTTCTAAAACGTTTAAAAACACAGGATAAATCGAATCAATATTAATAAACCCACGAGAAAAAATAGAAATAAGTGTTTCTAATTTACTAATTGTCAGTTATGTCAGATTTACCAAATGGAGCGAAAAATCGGACGGATTCTCCAAAATTCAAACGCGCAACTCAAGATTTTTTCTGTAGACGGAGATGGCTCACGTTTCCCTTGATGCATTCGAACAAAATCCCATTCGTATAGTGTTTGAAGTAGGGTTCTAAAACTGTTTATGGGATTGGAAGGGATATGTTGGAATGAATATGCAACAATGGAGTCATTATCTGTGGATTCTAATGACATACGATTGATCTGAAATGTGATGATGCCTGATACATGACTTTTTTTCGACCTTTTAGTTAATGGTCTTGATATAATTCCGGTATCAATGATTTTATTGATTTCCCGTCTCGGTAATCGTACACATCCTAAAAATGCATCCTTTGTGTTACTAGTATCTGATCTAAGGTTGCTAGATGAGCGATTCCATATGCTAATTGTTATTGGTTCATCTACGTCGAGTAACAGCCTAGCAATAAGTATTTAGTTGTATAAGTACAAGCCAACATGGAAATCAAACTTTGGATTTAGAGTAGGTTGTGATATTGGACTTATCCAAGTGCTTCCAAGATATCGGATTAATACATAAGGATTATTTGTTGAATTTGTGTCTTTTGGTATCAGATCAGATGCTTTGGCAATTTCAATCATGATTGGATCTCTAGTTCTATCAAGTCGAGAATATGCTATTGAAATATTTTGAAGATTATGTTCTCGAATATACTTTTCTACCCAATAATCTTCTAATTTCAGCCAACCCATCATCAATTCATTTGAATTAAATCCCTGACTCCAAATCCAATTTTTTTGAATAAAGTATTTGTACATTGTAATATCATTTGAAATCGAGTCACTGGTGAGTGTTTGAACTACTTTCTGAACAATAGGATAGAAGTTTAATGGATCCAAATCGAATGCGCATTGAATAGTTTGAAGCAATTGTCTTGATTCTGGTGAAATACAAGAAGGAGTTCTGATGATAGAAGGATTTATGTCCGTTAAAGGCGATATGAATTCATAAACCTTCCGACGTATTGTTTTAATATTATCGGATACCAATTTTTGAGGAGGATTGAATTCATTGACGACTAATTTAATAACTTTTTCTAATATCTCTTCGTTTAATTCTCGAAGCATTAAACGCCAGAGAAATTAAGATTCTTTTTAAGCCTTAAAGAAAATGTAAACATTCAACAAAACACACACATGAACATTAAAGATTCAAAGGGTTAATGAAAAAAAGGTTAATGCTGTTGAACAATGAAATCAATGATTTCTTTAAAAAAAACATACCAAAAAACACAACAACAATCAAATGATTTAAATCCAACAATGAAATGATTTAAATCCAACGATTTAGATCCAATGGATCAATTCTTAATTAAAACATTGAAAATTCTGTAATTGAAAAGTGAAACGTTACGCAACAAAGGGAAGATTTAGGGACTGATGAAACTGAATTGTTTTACTTCATATGCCTATAACTCATCCATCAATAAGGCAGTTTGAATTGCATTTAGACAACAGTAGGACCCTGTTTTTACCTTCTCAGAAAGTGGAAGGTTACATTGCATTGAACTTGAAAAAACCATTGAATGTTACCTTAATCAGAGCTCGATTTCATGGGAAAGTAGTCACCCATTTGCAAAAGAATGACGATGTTACTCAATTAAATACAGAACATTCTTCTATTACCATGTTCAAGGACTTCACGAACTTGGTGGGTGATGGTGCTTCTTATGGATTGCATAATATTCCTGCCGGTGATCGTATACTACTAAACTACCTAACATTAGATGTCTTTCCGTTTGAATTCAGATTACCTGCTACAAATTTACCTGCATCTTTCAAAGTAAACTTTTGGATCATTATAACTGATTTCTTAGGGCCCTTTTGGAAGTATTAGTTATATTGTAACGGCTGTGGTATGCATTCCAAACTATCAAAAACAAATCATTGAAATGCCTATCACTGTACCCTCTACGCGTGATGTATTAGATCCCGAATTACAAGAACCAGTATCAATTGAAAAAAATGGCTACTCTGGATCATTTTGGTGGAAATCGGGTCATTTTGATGTTATAGTATCGATACCAAAAAAAGCATTTGCAAGTGGTAATTGATGAAAATATCAATTCATTTTTAGAGGAAATTGCACCCATCGCATTGGAGATTATCAATCATTCCAATCATGGAATCATATTGCAGAGTATATCTTTAAAACAAAAAGTGACATATATTACAGTAGATCGGTAAGTACACCATTTATTTTATTAAATAGAACTCGTGGACCTCGAACAGAACGAATCCATCAATTGAATTATGCCGAAAACTTCCCCCCTGCATTACGAGAAATCAACAGACTTATACAATTCCCAATTCCACCCTCATCCATAATGGATCCTGATATCGATACCAATATATTAAAAGTCACACATGTTGTGGATTTCAAAATCCAATCCATGGCTCGATTTTCATCAGTCATCAAAATGCAAATTCCAATCGTTGTAGCAGGATTCCCATTTTTATTATTTGAAGATTCAATGTTACGACGATCTGTTGATACATTACCACGTTACGTACCATCAACCATAGTTGATTCAACAGTCAATAACGACGAATGGGTCACCAATTCATCAGTACCTACCGAAGATCGCATCGAATTTGATAGTGCTAGTGAAAGTTACAACCATAGTCAATCATCTTTATCATCAGCATCTTCAACCAATATGCGCGCCTTGCCACTTATTACTGAATCAATGGAGGATCATGAACATGAAAATTTACCAACTTTAACTTCTTCATTAACCGTTCAATCACAACAAACAGTACCCATCCAAGACGACAGTATCAAACCTCATCAACCTGAGATTGAATTACAAAAACCAAATATTATAGACCCAATATGTAGATCTCAAACTCCCACTCAGTTTACATTTCAAGTAGAAACATTATGTAATATAGCTATATCTCAAGCATTGGAAGAAATCCAATCGGAACAACTTGAACAATTGCAGTTTGAATTAGCTGCTAAACAACAGGCTCAGTTGGAATCCCAGTTTAGCAGAAAAAAATCAAGTGGTTTGGATCCAATGGAAAGGTCAGTAGCTATGGTGGTTGTGGATCAAATCCACGTTCATCATCAACATCATCACAATACTGTTTTTTTGAATTAAATCTTCAATATATCATTGTTACATACGATTTTTAATGTTTCACAAATGAGTATATGACTTATTGAAAAAAACATGTTTATTAGAAAAGTAAAAAGTGTTCAAGCGTAATCTAATTTTTTGCCATCTACTTTCTTCCGTACATAGCATTAACTTCTTTAGAGTATTTTGCAATGATTTCTTTACGTTTGATTTTTTGAGCAGCCGTCAACATACCGTTTTCAGGTGTCCATTCTCCTGGTAATAGTGATATAACTTTGATAATTTCGGCTCCTTTAAAGCTTCCACGGTTAGCACATTCCAGAAGATCTGCTGCTACGAGTTTGACTAATTCCGGATTGGTCAAATCATCAGGTTGAATGTTAATAGATTTGGCTAAGTTGGCGATTTCAACTGGGTTAGGGATGATTAAACCAACAATGTGGGATTCGATAGGATCGGCATGTACACACATGTTGAGAACATACTTTGAGGTTTTGTATTGTGCTTCAAGTTTCTCAAGTGCAACATACTCACCATGAGAAAGTTTGACCAAATTCTTGACACGATCAATAATTCCTAAAGAACCATCGGATCTCCATTCACCAACATCACCAGTTTTTAACCAACCGTCTTCGGTAATGGTTTCAGCAGTGACAGTTGGGTTCTTGTAGTATCCCTTGGTAATTTGTGCACCACGGGCCCAGATTTCACCCTGTGGTCGAGATCCATCAGTAGGGTTAGGGTTGTAGTTATTGACAGCAACCAATTTGACTTCACAACATGGGAATGGACTTCCTACAGTTCCAACAATACCCTTATCGAGCATTAAAGATTGTAGGCAAATAGCACCAGAAGATTCAGTCATACCATATCCTTGAATAACATGGGCGAGGGCAACAGTCAAAAACTCTTGAGTTTCGGAGGCCAATGGAGCACCACCGGACAAAGCAAACTTTAATCGACCACCAGTACCTTCTTGGATAGCTTTAAAGATAGTCTTGTCCATAAAAGAATGTGGCAATCCAGCATGAATTAAAGACCTTTTCAAATTGAAAGCTTGCTTGAAGGCAAATTGGGCTACAGGAGATGCTAAAGCAATCTTTGCCAAAACACCTTTACGGATAGTTTCCCAAACAGCCGGAACACCAGCCATGAAGGTAGGTTTCAATTCTTTGATATCACCCAAACAGTCACGTACAGAAGCATCGGTCAAAGTACGTGGGTTACCATAACCAAGACGGGCACCAAAGAAGGTAACGGTGTTTTCAACGATGAACTCCAAAACGTGAGCTAATGGCAAGTAAGCCAAGTAAACATCATCAGTTTGAATGAGGTGTTGGAGATATTGATGAGCACCACCCACTAAACAATTAGATAACAGAAAACATTACCGCCAGCAATGATATTGGAGTGAGTAAGCATGACTCCTTTAGGGTTACCAGTGGAACCAGAGGTATACATGATGCAACACAAGTCTTCAGGTTGTGGAGGGTTGGTAGGACATGGATTGGCAGCACCCAATTTTTGCAAATCAGATTGGGAAATAATTTTCAAGGTTGGAGCAGCATCGGTAAGAGATTTTAATTCAGAGTCTTTTGCAACTCCAGTATATATGATGTTCTTTAAAGTTGGGACAAGTGGTGCGACTTCTTTCATGACTTTAAACAAATCAGGTTGGGTAAAGACGGTGGTGACTTCACCTTGGTTTAAAGCGTAAGCTAAACCGTCGGCACCCAAGTTATCGTAAGAGGTACTAATGGTACAGCCTTGGGAATAACAGGCGTGTGTCATAGTCATCCAGTTTTTACTGATGGTTAGATTTTAGGCAATAGATACCTAGTGGTGGCAAAGATATTGATATTGTCATGTTTCTTGAGACCCAATTGGATGAGACCGGCTCCTAATTCAATGGCTTCCTTGTGGACATCGCCATAGGTAACTGGGAGGTTAGAAATGATGCATTACCCCATTCATAGCCAGACAATTTAGAGAACGTCCAAGTTTTCTTTTCCACAGTTTCTACGCCACCAACAACCTTCTTAACTTCTTTTTCTTCCTTGATGGTATCGAGCAGAGTTCTTGACCCAAAGCAAGGGTTATTTTTGTAGAGACGTTCACCCTGTAGTAGAATGTCGTGAATAGTTTTAACATTTGGGTCAGGTTGGTTGTGTAATTTAGGGCCCTTAATCAAATCATCGCCCTTTGGTAGTAAATAAGAGCGTCTAGCTTTTCCATGTTCTGGAGTGGATTCGCCAACTTCGTAAGATCGAGAAAGAACCATGAGGATAAAGTAAAAGATGCGCTTTGCGACTAGTTTATAAACAAGAACGCCACTCCACTTCAGTTTCAAATGTGAACACAGAAATCGAATAGTAACCCAGGTCACTGGACCTTTAAGGGTTTTATTTTTATACGACAATGGAGTAATACCTCGTTCATCACGTTGATTTCGTATTTATTCCCTTGCATTTTCATATTTCAGTATTTTGTCTTATCGGCGTAACACTCAGCCTCAGACTAGGTTCTAGTTTCCTACTTTGGCATTCGCGGTTTCACACATTTGGTCGATGAATATTTGTGAGGTTGTTGTGTTTACTTGTTGAACTCTATCACAATCAACATATCACCGCCATAAAAGAAAGAAATGTGATGATGGGTACAATGCTACTAGTAGTGAGTGACAGGGGTATTTACCAATAATACGCGTTTCTTACCCTATGATTAACATTTATATGGCAGACATTAACAATATAAATGATACAATTTAAATATAATCGATCATATTCACCATATCCATCATCATCTAGAGCCACCTGACATGTGACTTTGGATGAATTCAATCGGGCTCAATTTTCACGATTTGAACCAACTTTTAATTGTCATGAATTTTAAAAACTTAATCTCCTTTTATTCCTCACTTGGATTCTTGATATCGAGTTTTATTTTTTAGGTTTCTATGTTACGGGGTTTTTAATAATTTCATTCAAACCCTGTTTGTATTCATTTTCTGAAATTGGTATGGAATTATCCGTTTATGGTTTTAATATTACTGCTTTCATATCACTTGGAATTGTGTCGTCTCAAATTCAGTAGCCAGCCGTCATTCTACTCGCTTTTGTATGATTGCCATCACACACTATCTCGTGGGAATACATTACTTTCAACTACCAGATGCTGGATGGATACACTTCTGGATTTGGTATTCAATTCACTACCATGACATTTGTTGAATTCAGTATTTCATTTTCACTACAATACAGTGTTCAGTAGATTTATTTAAAAGATACTAATTGGTCAAGTAGAACCCAGGACTGTAATGAAGATACAATGTTTGATTGTATATTTACAGATGGCTATACGCATAAGTTACAAGTGAGATCCACTGAGTGTGATAATTTGAGCACATCCTAGCGATTCATTCTATTGCATTGCATGAAAGCTATTCTCTGTAGTCAGCTTCATGCTCTCTTTGCATTGCTGTCAAGTTCAAATTTTCACCTTTTCTGAATGTTTTATGAGCATGAAGCAATTGTGAGTGAAGAGCTAGAATCCAATAATGAACCTGCTCCAGAATGGACTACTTCTTGGGGTAATTTCTTGGGTTCTTTAAAGAAAACGGTACTAGTTATTTACTAACAATCAGTCCGAATTTATCATTGAAACTGGAAAGAAAGACTTGGCCGAAATTGCTCATCAAGCTAGTGCTTTACTAGAAGACGATGATGATACTCAAACAGAAACTGCTACTACTGATGGTCAGTCTATTGATACCGGGATCGTAAACGAAACACTACAAACAATTGATGATTATGCTGAAAAAGCTGAACAGTTGGCCTTTACTGGAATTTCAAAGTTAGGATTAGGAATTACAACTGGACTTGGAACCTTGTTCAACGCAACAAAACAACTTAGTCCAACTTACACTACCAATAAAAGTTCCACTATGGTAACATAGACCATCAACTAACGTCTTTTAGTATTGCAACTTTAACACTAATTTATGATTAGTTTTGACAGAACTCTATCACAAATACAGGCTGCAGGATTAGATGAAAATACCTTTATTGTAGATCCATTACAAAATGAAAATGAAGCTATTCGATTCAAAAACTTTTCAGAAACTTTTGATCAGATCGGTCATGCTGGGAAAATTGCTCGACTACTGGATGAGCAACCAGAAATCAAATTGTTGATGAAGTCCTTGAGTAAATGAATTTGTTAACTTATATTTTAGTTCCCGTTAAAGTATCCGAAGATCAGTTTTGGGTACGGTACTATTTTAGAATCTCCGAATTAGAATTAGCACAGGCTACTAGAGCTCGATTGGTACAGTCAAATGAAAATCCAGAAAATATCGATGATGATGAAGTTAAATGGTCTTCGGACGAAGATGATGATGAACCGAAAATTGATGCTCCTAGTGATATTGTATCAAAGAGTCCTGTTGATAAATCCAGTGAAAATGCTACTGACCAAGATCTTACTGGTGAAGTACAACCTGCCATCGATTCTTCTTCACCAGCAGAATCCACCCCTATCATAGAACCCCAAGTTGAAATCAAAGTTAATGGTGAACCTGCAAAACCACCGCCAAATAAACAAGTTAATACAACACAGGCACCTAGCCCAAAACCAACTCCAAAAACCGATCCTAGTGAAAGCAGTCAAAATCTGGACGATCGATCTAGTTTTGATATGCTTGACAAACAAGAATCTACTTCGACAAATGATTTTGGTGTTGTTTCAGTAGATGATAATGCGGAAGAAGAGTGGGATGGTTGGGATTAAAAAGTTATCCACAATTGCTAATATATACTGTTTTATTTTATATACTGACTCATTTTAAACTGTAAAAGCTCAATACTTGATCAAACCATATAATTCAAATCATTTTAATGTACAACTATCAAACTTTACAAAGCCTGATTATCCAACAATTCCAACTCTGCCGTTTCCGATTTCAAAGCTTGGCATGACTCTGTATCTATCTGTAACTGATACTCATCTGGAGATTCCAAGTAATGGTGTATATGTTCTGTTTCTAGCATACCGATATGATGTCTCGGATCTAACATTACCCCAATCTGAGTTACCTTTATCACTTGGTGCAGTGGCCGCCAAGTTCAACCAGTTATCGTGATAATCTTGGAAGTTAAGTCCCTCTGTATCGTTAGTTATAGTGATTTACTAGTCCATCCAATAAGTTTCATTTCCATTTCTTGTACTTCAATTTCTTTAATGATACGATCAAGTTCTTGATCTTTAGTTTCACGTTTCGGAATTGGTTTGGATTTCACTGGGATCAACATTGGATCGGCTTCCACTTGCATTCCTTTTTGTAAATCTAACCATCCTACTCTTGGTTTCTCGCTTTTACTAGACTCTTCCATTGTTGATTGAAGTTTGTTACCAAGTGAGTATAGTTTACGCATCCACTGTAATTGTTTATTTTTCCTCTTTTTCATGACATCTTGATGTCGTGTTAGTTTAGAATAATGAAATAGATTTTTTTGTAATTCAGTTTGATGAATAGAATTTGATGCGAATGGACCTGTAAACTACAATTTCAGTTTTAATGGGAGTGTACTGTTTCAATCACTGGTCTCCAATCATTGCCTTCAAATCTTTGGTACCATTCATCTACACCATTAGTCATGGAAAATCACCTTTAGCGTCTTTAACTGGTAATGGTTTATCGTTTAAAAATAGTGTTCTTGGTAACATTTGTTTAGATTCTTGGGCAGTATAATCTTTAGGTGCAAATGAATTCATATCAATTAAACTTTTATGTGCAAATATTTTATAGAAAATCATAGGTGGGAATTGAACCTATCAAGATAAATTTGAATTTTGAGTATTTACTCCACCTAATCGAAATCGAACATGAACAGCCATCCCACGATCAATTAAATCAGCTTCCTTGGGGTTGATGAACTTTAGCATTTGTTTCGGATGTCCATTTTCACGGATTTTAATCAAATCTCGATAGAAATAATAAATCCTTGTGTTATAGTATCGTTTCCATGCACGTTGTATTATCAAAGCTGCACAATTTCGATTTTGTTCATGTTGGGCAGGTTTATTTGCCACGTACTTTAGAAAATCTAAAGCTTCTTGTTTTTCCATACCTTCCCTCGATTTAGGTTTGGTAGGTCCAACTTTCATTTTCTATTCATGTTACCATATATTGTATTTTACAGTCATGTATTTCTTGTAGGCTCTACGAATTAGAAATCGTTTCCAATTGGCTTGAATGATGGCAGCACAATACTGAGAATATTCTGGTGGGATAATACTTGCTCCTGACATTTTAACATACATTAATGGTAATTACGATCAAATAACATACACCAATGTAGATATCTTCGTCGTAATTTTTCCTATTCAAATGAATATCAATCTATCTTTACTTGTATTCGTAAATCTCGAACGTTTGGGAGTAATGGATCAAGTAATGCACCATCACGATGAGTTTTGGTGGAGATGATTGCATTGATGATGACAATATATCGTCTTCTCGTTGACCATCCTCTAAAACACGCTTGGATCATTAGACAAGCGGCTGATCTGGCCAACTGATCCTGTTGGATTTTACTCTTCAATAATTTTTCCTGTTCCTTTTCAATATTTTGTTCTGCTCCTTGTTTTCCAGGCTCTGATATATACACTGTCTTTAACGTACGAACTTCATCCAATGTTTCTAGAGGAATTCTTCTAATTGCATTCTATACCTTTAGTATATTGAATCAATTTACACGTCGCGCTTCTTGTGAATGTCTAATTTTATATTCATTATGGTCATTTGGGAATTCTGTCTTTGCTAGTAAATCTAATGGATCAAATCCCCATAATGGATTGACTATAAACTGCTCTGTTTCTGCATTCGACTTTGCCGTTGTTAGTCTACTCATTATATGATGTAAGAAATTTAATCGGAGATTTCTTTTTATTTTCCAATCGTAGTTTGTAGTCTACTGCATGCATGCAAACCCCTTTACTTTGTACTCATTTAATGGTGACCGTTGGTAACAAGTACAAAAAATGTATGACTGTTTTTCAGTTTTTTTAAGGTTAGACGGCAAGGAGAGCTGAGTACATGATTGATTCTGAAGTAAAGCATCTTGCTGTAAGTTTGATCGGGTAAATTAAATCCATATCATACCCAATTCTAACTTCAGCTCCCAAATATCCATTGACCGCAAAATGCTTTTTTTTTTGGTAAGTTCAATAAGAATTTAAAAACGCGACTTTCCAAAAATTAAAGTATGAATCTCATAAAATTAGCGAGCACAAAACAATTACGAATCAGAAGAACCTATCAGATGAATCATCGGTTTTCAACCAAATCGATAGTGGATTCATTATATTTGAAGGAAACTGCATTCTCAGTTTACAACAAAACATTCAACTTGCTTTTCAATAAAAAAATCAAGAATTCAACTGTTATCTACTGGAAATTGAATGGGGTATTTTGATGGATTATTTATCGTATAGGAACCAATTATTGAAGGACCAAAACAAATCAAAGGAATTCAAGACTTGAAAGGTGGGCTAGCACCACCCACATTTCTGGAAATCTTAACTACCCTCAAATGGATTGAAAACGATGATCGTATCGAAGGTAATCAATCAGTTTAATTAAATTGTAAGGAATCTATGCCGATTTTAGTACAGGAAGCAACATTCCAGAACTAGATTTTGCTCAAATGCAAGAATTAAGAGATTCGATTAAATCAATCAACAGAGCTAAAGAGGCAAGATTTGGAAAAGGTAGCTTTAAATCTGTGGCATTTACAGATACTTTTACATCTCAAAATCAATACTATCTGGCAACCTCATTTAACACTATCCAAATGGAAGAATTTGGTTTCATTAATCTGGAAGGATTTTCAATGTTTCAACCAGTAACAACACATTTGTGACTTATTTATAGTTTTTGAAAAATGTACTGGAAAAGTTGGGAATTAATGTTCAAGAAACTCATGCTGGGAAATTTAAGGGTGGTAGCTCTACATTCACATCAAGAACCTGGCCTGATGCTGTGAGAAAAAATATGATTGACGTTTACCAAGGATTAAACAGTCAGCTTATTTCTGATATTACTGCAGATAGATGTATGTATCCATATTCATATTGATTATTAGTGCAATCTAACAAAAAAGGAGGAAAGGTAAAAAGTTAATTGCTTATTTTCTTTTAGGAGGTCTCAGTTAAAGATATAATGAATATGTCTCCAATATACGCAAAAGAATCACTTCTTTTTAATTTAGTGTCGAAGCTAGCATATAAACGGCCCTTTGTACCAATCGATAAAAAGTCCAAAATTGATAGCCATCCAGTGATGTCCTTGAAAGCCTACCGAAAAGCTAAATCAAATGAATTAATGTTGAATTTGGACCCTTCGGTGCCAACAATTGGAATAGTATATCTAATTGGAAACATTTTTCGTGGTGATGGTCAATATGGTTCTAATACTGTCGTAAGAGCACTATTGGCTGCAGCCAATGATGAAAATGTGAAAGCTATCGTATTTCGTGTTGGTAAATATTATATTTGGCTTACGGCTCGTAGATTCTAGTGGTGGAGATGGGATGGCAAGTGATAGTATCAGAGAAGCGATCGAGTACATTATCCGAGATTTGAAAAAACCAGTTATAGCCAGTTATGGAAATATTTCCGCGTCTGGAGGTGTATTATCCTCTGTGTCAGCATCCAAAATATATGCGTCCCGAGGATCAATTACCGGCTCTATTGGTGTATTTACCGTTAAGCCAAATGTTCAGAAAGACTCTTTCGCCAAACTTGGGATTGATATTGAAGAAGTTCATTTTTCAGAAGGATCAAAAAATGCATCATATTTTGAGGCCAAAACAGAGAATGATAAAGTTCGTACCCAAGCGTACGTAGATAATGTTTATGGTGAATTTAAAGATAAGGTCTCAAAGGGGCGAAAGGGTTTAGTTGAAGATATGGAATCTGTTGCTCAAGGCCAAGTGTGGACTGGCGAACAAGCACTGGAAAGAAAATTGATAGATGAATTAGGTATTAAGTGAAACATTCTAATACACATAGGTGGATTTAATGATGCTATCAATGATGCGATGAGACTCGCATACCCTAATACTAACAAGGCCAATCCATATTTGGCTACCTTTCCTAAAAAAGAATCCATATTTGCTCAAATGATGGGCGGAGGAAGCAGTCAAGTCCAAGCGTCGTTCTTTGTCAACTCTTTCAATCATGTTATCTCGCAATGGTTTGCCAATCTTACGAGTCAAACGAACAAAATCAATCTTACACAAGAACAGCAATTTAAGCTGAAATAAACACTACCAATATCCTCTCTTATTCATTAATTATCACGTTTTTAACGAAATTGTCAGGTACAAAAATACCAACTAGAATTGAAAACACTCATCGTTAAGATGAAATCAACTCTTTGTACAATTCTCTGTTTCTGATTTCCCCTTGTTCAATTATTACTTCAGTGATCGGAAATGGAATAGGAATTCAGTCATGTGTGTGACCTTGAGCTTACACAACTTTTCTGGTTCACAATTCTTTCAAAATCCATTCATGAGTTTAACAGAAATACCAGGGATTGTTGACGAGTTACGATCTAGCTATGAATCAGGATTAACCAGGACTTTGAAGTTTCGCATCTCACAATTGAGAGCATTGAATGAGATGTTGGAGAAAGAAGAAACGGTGATTACAAAAGCTCTCTATAAAGATTTACGTAAACCTTATACAGAATGCGTTATTACTGAATTGATCCCGACTAAAAATGCTATTGCTGATATGATCTTGAATCTTGAAGAATTCATGAATCCAAGAATAGCACATAAACCTCTAGCACTTGCTGGAGATGTTTGTGAAGTTCGAAGGGTAAGTAGATCTTATGTTAATTAGCAGGTGCCATTAGGTGTTGTGTTGATCATCGTGCCATGGAATTATCCAATCTGCTTGTCGCTCGTTCCATTGGTTGGGTATGCTTCTTAATACAACTCATTTTATTAGTGCAATTGGTGGTGGAAATACCAGTGTTTTAAAGGTATACCAAAAGTGATACTAAAATGTGCAAGTTGTCTGAAATTGCCCCACATACTTCAGCAGCTCTAGCACAAATCATTCCAAAATATTTGGATGAGCGAGTTGTTCGAGTTGTTCTAGGTGCTATACCTGAATCGACATTATTACTCCAACAAAAGTTCGATCTCCTTTTCTATACTGGGAACACAAATGTTGGAAGAATAGTAATGCAAGCTGCTGTCAAACATATCGTACCAGTAGTGCTTGAATTGGGAGGAAAATGTCCAGTCATAATCGATTCAACAGTGGATCCTGCCATCGCTGCGCGTAGAATTGCATGGGGAAAATTAAATAATTGTGGACAAACATGTGTGGCCCCAGATTACAGTATAAATGTTATAATGCTAACCAATATTAGTTCTAGTTGAAAAATCAATTGCACCACATTTTGTAAAAGAGCTCAAGTTAGCAATAATTGAGATGATTGGAAACACACCTCAAACAAGCTCTAGTTATGGAAGAATTGTGTCCTCGAACCATTTTAAGAGATTGGAAAAATTATTGAACGCACAATTGGCTGTTCCAGGAACAAAAGTAGCATATGGAGGACAATCAGATGCTTCTGATTTGTTTATTCATCCTACTATTCTTACTGGTATCAGCACTGATGCAGCAGAAAATCCAATCATGTCTGAGGAATTGTTTGGTCCAATTCTACCAATCATTGAGATTGAAAACATCAAACAGGGTATTTGAAAATTGTTCTCATTTAAGGTATCGATTATGCTAAAAAGAATCACCCCAATCCATTGGCAGTCTATTGTTTTTCGCGTGTAAGATCAGTTATCGAGGAAGTTTTTGCTGAAGTAAACACACTTTGAAACGCTAATAATCCGCAGGTGAATGCCGGAGGAGCAGTGGCCAATGATGTAGTCATTCATGTCGGGTGTGATGACATTCCATTTGGGGTATGGTGGATTATGTAGTTAATTCGTAGGGAGTAGGATCATCTGGATTAGGTTCATATCATGGAGCGAACTCATTCAATACATTTACGAGAGAGCAATCGATCTTAATTAGAACAGTGGCCCATGATCATGCCAACACTCTAAGATATGTGAATGTATCTGGAAATGCTAAATCTTTTGCTTTCAAAATTGTCAAGTTTGCTGTTCAACAAGGCATTCCTTCTGACTTTATTCTTATTCTAAATTCAATCCTAAATCGATTAGGAGGGATTCGTAAAATTTTGTTACTGTTTGCTATCTTCACTTGTGGATTTTATTTAGGAAGAAGGTTTTAATATAATCTTTCATCAACTCAAAACTAATTTACCAAATGTCATGACTCATGAAATTTGTCATGGGTTTATACTGTGAGTTATGACGTGAATGAATCACCACCACCAATTCTTTAAAAATCTTTGAACTACGTTCATTACCAAACAAGAAAACATGAATAACAATATTCTTTTTGCTCAGTTCTGTGATTTATGGAACAATTCGAAATTTCAAAGGATTGAAGTAGGAAATCATCAACGAAAATTGAATAGCGGGACAAAATCGGAAACTCTAGTAAAAAGGCACTAATTGGATGAAGATCATTGCTGTAGTATCTAATATAAAAAGGCAATTTGTTGCTACAATTCATGGTATATGAGTGTTTTTGAGTCTGTGAATCAGAATTTAAATTTTGTAATAGTGCTTGAAAAGTTTCATTATATTAGATTCAAAAGTCAATACAAATGGATTGTTTAACGATTCAACTTTCGATGCAATTGTCCATCACGATCTGCATTGGCATGAACATGCTTGGCAAGTAAATTCAATTTATCGACTTTCGATTGAAGTTCTTGGTGCGATCGTTCGATCCATTCAAGAGAGGATAGATGTGAGTTTAGAATATCAATGATGGAAGCGATAGGAGATTCTTCAATTGATTCTCCATTAGTTTGCTTTCGTGATTGATTCAACTCATTAATGACGGTTGATAAGGAGTTGGTCATGTCATCTATGAACTTAATAAACTAATATTCTTACCCAATTTTGAATTTAAATGCTCGGCAAGTGTATATGCACGCTCGCGGTCTTCATCAGCATTACTTTGATTAGAAACCTTAAAGTATTTTACCCAAATCGGGAGTTTGTTGTCGGATTCTCTTTCGCTAGCAATTCATCCATTTGAGAGGCATATTTGTCTAATGCAGCTTCCAATTCATTTTGTTGTGATTCAATATAATCTAAATTTTGATCAATATCACGTTCGCAGGCTTCTGTCTCTTGTAATTCCTTAAACATTTCAGTAATCTATATATAACTAATTAGAATAATATTAGACAAAATACCTTATAACCATTCGTAACTAGCTTTTTATCCCAATTATGGATATCTTGCGCTTGGTTATTGAATTGACGTGTATATGTGTCTAGTTCGTGATTCCATTTATTGACAATATCTTCGATTGACTTATTTTTTCTAGAGGAGTTATAAAAAACATCTTACAGCCCAGATATAGATCCGGTTTTAGGTAAAGAAGAGGTTGGGGCAGTGGATGGATTTGCAGCTGGAACTGATGTCTGGTTGTTACTCTCAGCGTTGTTGGCGGTGTTGCTTGCGGTGGTTGAAAGAGGGTTACTAGCATTGGTGGTGATACTGGCTGGGTTTGGTGTTTTGGCTCCCAAATCAGTAAGTTTAAGTGGTCCTGGGGTTATAGGATTTGCTGGATTAGTGGCATTTGCAGGCTTTGCAGGAGTATTGAATGAACTACCAGAAGGATTGGTAGTAGCGGAGGGAGTTGCAGCATTGCTAGCCGTGGTACCAAAGGAAAGTGGTTTATTCGCGGTTGTTGTGGTTGCACCAGCAGCAGGTGTGCTTGCAGGATTAGCTGCTCCAAAGGAGAACGAGCTTGTGGTAGTTGGTGCTGCAGTTGCCCCAAATGAAGGTGTTGTGGTGGTGGTTGGTGCTGCTGCTGCTGCTCCAAAGGAAAGTGATGGTGTAGTAGCTGGTGCTGTAGCTGCTGCTCCAAATGAAAGCGTTGGCTTAGTGGTTGGTGCAGTTGCTGCTGCTCCAAATGAAAGTGATGGAGTGGCAGCTGGTGCTGCAGGTGCTGCACCGAATGAGACTGAAGGAGTCGCAGCTGGTGCTGCAGGTGTTGCTCCGAATGAAAATGATGATGGTGCGTTTGTTGCTGCAGGTGTTGTAGTTGTATTTCCGAACAAACTTTGCTGACCTCCAGTAGCTGGCTTAGCGGCTCCAAATGAAAAGGATGGTGCTGCAGCTGGTTCGGCTGGTTTTGTAGCGGTGGTATTACTATTTCCAAACAATGTTGGTGTTGGTGCTGCTGGAGTATTTGAACTTCCAAAAGAAAATGATGGTGCAGCACCTGGTGCAGTAGTTGGTTTATTCCCGAAGGAAAACGATGGTGCAGTTCCAGATCCAGCTCCAGGTGTTGAAGTAGTATTACCAAAAGAAAACGAAGGAGTAGGAGTTCCTGTAGATGGATTAGAATTAGATCCAAATATCGGTTGGGTACCTTGCTGATTATTTCCAGTTGTATTCTGAGCTCCAAACTTAAATCCCTCTATCGAGTTTAATAATTGAATCTTTTACCCATCGAAAATGAAATTGAAAAAGAAATTGAAAATTCTTGCAGTTCATGAACGAAAAACAGTGAATGAATGAAATCCTAAGATTGACTAGAGTTTTATGTCGGAATGATTTGCAATGGATTCACATTATTTTGAATACCTGTTGTCAATATAGAGATGGCCAATATTTGAACAAACTGTGCAATCATCACCGACAGATCTGGTTTAAATATTAATTTATAATGGACAATAGCATTTTGTGGTTATGATTATTAATCCAAACTCGCATCTTGGTAAAATCAAATCCACTATCCAACAATTGCGTTTACGCGTTTATAGGTCGGAATTAAAATATATTATTATGATTAATTTCATCTTTACAAAGTTCTGCCATTGAAACTGTTGATTAAATCCAAGTCATTCCTTACAAAGACACAGGGAATGATTACTGGAGATCTGAACCAATCCCAAGTTCAGCACAACGTTAAGCATGCATATCCTATGAGTTTTTTTACTTGAAATGAATATGATTAAAACGTTCAGCATTCGAACAACGTTGGTGTTTTTTTTTCTAGTTTCAACATCAATGGAGAAGGTATGATCACAAATCATTGAACGAAAGGACGACGAATACCGTCAAACAAAGAAAGAAAAGAAGGAAGGTTTGATTGTTCGGTCAAGTGCATTGCAAGTTAACAGAGTAATCTATCTATATTCCAACTATTACTTAGGCTGCTGATGCCAAAAAGCGTTATGCTTATCTGTTGGGCCAAACTGAAATCTTCGGTACTATAGTATTTAATCCTCATACTCTTAGCCCATTTCATCAATGTTGCCAAAATGAAATCAGCAGATAAGACTCAGTTCGCTGATTTTACCCCCGTGGAATCAAAGAAAAGGTACTGATCCATCATACAATTAATTCTGTTTAGTTCTAAAACAGGTAGAACTAGGAAATCCGAAAAGGAAGAAGATGAAGAATTACTCCAGGAGGCAGATGCACAACAGAATGAAGATAGTTATACGTTTGAAGAGTCACCACCTTGTAAGATAGTTAATTTAATCGTAGTTGTAACTGGTGGGACGATGAGAGACTACCAAATTCAAGGTCTTAATTGGTTGATTTCTCTTTACGAAAATGGTATCAATGGTATTTTAGCAGATGAAATGGTATTGCACTATGAATTGTAATGGTCGTAGGGTCTTGGTAAAACATTACAAACGATATCGTTACTTGGATACTTGAAGCACCATGAAAACATTAATGGCCCACATCTGATCATTGTACCAAAGTCAACTTTACATAATTGGATGAAAGAAGTGTCACGTTGGGTTCCATCGCTGAAACCACTCTTATTCCATGGAACTAAAGATGAAAGGGTATGGAGTGATTCAACTTAGTATTAGGCCACTATTATTAAAGAACAACTGCATGATGGCGATTGGGAAGTATGTGTTACATCTTATGAAATGTGTTTATTGGAGAAATCAGCTTTGAAAAAAATATCTTGGGCATATATTGTCATTGATGAAGCGCATCGTATTAAAAATGAGAATTCTGCTCTGTCTCAAATTGTTCGAATCATTCCATGCCGTAACCGTTTGCTTATTACTGGTACCCCTCTTCAAGTACTCTAGTCTTGATTAACAATATTTTAGAATGACTTGCATGAACTTTGGGCATTATTGAATTTCCTTCTCCCAGATATTTTCAGTTCTTCTGACGATTTCGATACTTGGTTTAATGTCGAACAGGGAGGAGACCAAGATAAAGTTGTTCAACAATTACATCGTGTTTTGCGACCTTTCTTGCTTAGAAGAATTAAATCTGATGTGGAAAAGTCTTTACTACCCAAAAAAAGAATTGATTTATATGTGGGTATGAGTACTATGCAGCGAACTTGGTACAAGAAGCTGCTGGAAAAAGATATTAGTGCTTTAAACGGTAGTTGATTGATTTGCTTATCTATAGGTGCCGTTGAAAAAACTGGTGCAACAAAGAGATTGCAAAATATTGTGATGCAATTACGTAAATGCTGTAACCACCCATATCTATTCGATGGTGCTGAACCTGGGCCTCCATATACTACCGATCAGCACTTGGTTGATAATGCTGGTAAATTTGTCATCCTGGATAAGCTTTTGACTCGATTAAAAGCTCAAGGATCCAGAGTACTCTTGTTTTCCCAAATGAGTAGAATGATTGACATTTGTATGTTACTCTTCGAATTTTAATTGGTAGTGGAAGATTATTGTGTCTGGAAAGGTTACCATTACTGCCGTTTAGATGGTCAAACAGCACACACGGATAGAATATCTATGATTGATGAATTCAACCGTGAAGGCAGTGAAAAGTTTATATTTTTGTTGACTACTCGTGCTGGAGGTTTGGGGATTAATTTAGCCACCGCTGACACTGTGATTATGTATGATAATGATTGGAATCCACAAGTGGATCTGCAAGGTACATATTCTTGATTTTTAATATCCAGCTGAGGATCGAGCCCATCGTATTGGCCAAAAGAAACAAGTAGTGATTTTCAGATTTATTACTGAAGTAAATTATGATGGAATCATTAATTTTATAGAATGCCATTGAAGAGAAGGTCATTGATCGTGCAACACAAAAACTTCGATTAGATACATTGGTCATTCAACAAGGGAGACAGCAAGCACATGCCAAAACCAATACTAAAGATGATTTAGTTTCCATGATTCAATATGGAGCTGACAGCATTTTTCAATCGACCGACAGGTAGTAATTCTCCAGTTAAATTATGCAGTACTATTGCAACTGATGATATTGATGAAATTTTATCCCGTTCTGAAAAGAAAAGTAAGGAATTAGAAGACAAGTATAAGGAGATGGGACTGGACGATCTACAGCAGTTCACCACTGATCAATCTACTAGCTTCAATGCTTATCAATGGGAAGGACAAGATTTCCAAAAGGTTCGTGTCTGATGTTTAATATGGTAGAAAAAAGGTGGCGGTATGAGCTGGTTGGGGCCTTCCAAACGTGAAAGAAAATCCAATTATGACTCCCTCAATTTCACACAAGGACGGGGCCCTAATAATACCAATCCTGCTGCTGCTGTGCAAAGAAGGGAAAAGGCACCAAAACCAAAGAGCATCTTGATGTAATTTATTTTTTTAGTTGACAGACAAAGTGCTGAACATCAATTTTATCCTCTTCGTTTATCGGTTTTACAGGAAAAGGAAAAGTATGCCTTTTGGGTAATACTTGATATGCTAACATATATATAGAAAGCCAATTCCACACAATTAACTGTAAATGATTGTCCTACTCCTGAGACTTTTGACGAATGGCTTGCAGCCGAGCAGCTTCTTATCGATAATGGTAGACAAATTTGACTAATATTTTAGCTGTTCCATTAACCGAAGAAGAAATCGCCGAAAAAGAACTTTTAAGTACACAAGGATTTGAAAATTGGAATAAACGTGACTTCAATGCTTTCATCAAGGCTCAGGAAAAGCATGGATCGTATTGTTTAAGAATTACTTATATTAGGTCAAGCAACCATTTGGAGGCAGTCGCCAATGAAATCGAAGGAAAGTCTCTCAAAGAAGTAAAAGCTTATTCTGATGTATTCTGGCAAAGATACAAAGAATTACCGGACCATGAGAAGATTACACAATCTATTGAAAGAGCTGAAGCACGTTTAGCAAAGTTTATTGAAACCAACATGGCTATAACAGAGAAGATATCGCGATATAAATGCCCATTACAACAAATTAAGTTTGTGTATGGACAAAACAAAGGAAAAACATACACAGAAGAGGAAGATCGATTTTTGGTAAATAGTTTTGAACACTAACAATAAGTTGGTTATGCTGCAAAAGTATTCATATGGCAATGATGATACCTATGATAAAATCCGTGCTGAAATCAAAAAATCACCTTTATTCCGATTTGATTGGTTTTTTAAATCAAGAAATTCACTTGTAATACTGTTTAAACCTGATTTTGTAGGAAATCCAAAGGCGTTGTAACACGTTAGTGATGTTGATTGAGAAAGAATTTGGGATTACTGATGTTGATTATCGTAAACGAAAAAACCCACCGGAAGATAGTAAATCTTCTGCTTCAAAGAAAAAGAAATAATTGATTCATATTTTCACTGCTATTTGATATTCTTC
Source organism: Globomyces sp. JEL0801 (assembly GCA_027595885.1). Classification (NCBI taxonomy): domain Eukaryota; kingdom Fungi; phylum Chytridiomycota; class Chytridiomycetes; order Rhizophydiales; family Globomycetaceae; genus Globomyces; species Globomyces sp. JEL0801. Next base: position 70,533 of record JADGIX010000033.1, read on the forward strand.
TTACGTTGACTTTAAAAAATATAAATTCCTAAACAAAATTTCCTCTGTTCAGATATCCAAGTGGATTACAAAATGAATGTGCTTTATTAAGATTTTTTAGTCGTATTACCAAAATATTTATCATTTGCTTCTTTGACACGTCGAGCAGCCATTCCTGGATCCACCAATTCAATACCTTGAACAGGTGTAAATGCAACGGACGTAGCCAATCCATTCGTATTTGTAGAGAAATTTTGCATCTGTTTCTGTCGCTTTGATAGTTGTACTAAATATGGTTAAACAAAAACAGTAACTTACATTTATATTTAGTATTTGTTTTGACTGATCGAATTTTTCCAGTTGACCCACCAAGTAATCCTAGTCCTAATACATCACCATTTGAGTGTCCTATTTCAATCTCTGCCTCCCCAAACGCAACTCGATTGGCAGCTTTTGATAATTCTGAACCTGCATTTCGTTCTTTAGCCATTCGAGCACTATAAAACTATTGAGAACCATACAATAATACCGTCTACCACCACGACGCTTTTTAAATTCGATTGGTAATGGTAATGCTTTCACTTTCTTTGCTGGTGGAGGTTGTAATAGAAGATCGATTTTTTTCTGAACGTCATCACGAAATTCTTTTCCCATTGAACCATTGGAATATTCCCTTGCTAGATCCACTCGACAAGCAAGAGCACATCTAAAATGTTGGTTAAAAACAAAACGTACTTCGCAGATAGTAGTCTAGCAGCTTTTCGACGTACATTGGTTGGAGTGTTAGGAACACGAGCAACTAAATCAGCTTCATAGATCACTCCTTGATGCTTATTCATGGCTATGCTTGAGAATCCAATCATTGCTTTCTTTTGTGCCCCAAGAATTAAAATATTACAAGCAGGAATGGCTGCTAATGCTGTCAAACCACCTTAGATAAATACAAAATAGATAAACCTAAGATTTACTCAATGGATAGCCAATATTTACCTGCTATCCCCATTAATTTTGCAGCAATTTCAGGACCCAACAATGCTGTCAAGTTTGGTGCCAGCATATTCATTCTTGATTGAACATAGTTCAAAAGTCTTGTTTTCTTCTGATCCATATCCACCACCAAATCACATGCATCAAAAATAGTCTCAAGTTCTGTCTGTGATAAAATGTTACCGTTGGTAGTAGTTGCTGTAATAGTAATTGCCATCACTGTTGCTGATGGTAACAAAGCCTTCAAGTCCAATTTAGTCAAGTCCTGTCGATTTAATCATAAATTATTACAGTTTCGTTTCCGATTATTTTAACAATTTTAGCAAAGTCAATTGGATTTAAGATTAATGATTCCAATTCTGGAAATCTAACAGCATATTTGTCTTTGATTAACTATTTCGTCAATAATGATATGAATGTACTTTAATAATTTGATCGATTTCATGGGAGATTTCTACGGTAATCAAATTTGATTGCACAATCACTGGATATTCTTGGTCTTGCTCCACTCTCCCTGAAGTATAAAATCGGTTGCCTTCTTTCATATACTCCTCAATTTTCTGTATTTAATTAGGATTTCAACTTACTGATAGTGTCTGTTGCATTTGTTTTGAATGGTAAGTAGGAGTTAATCCCTGAATAGATTGGTCACCTTGACCAAGTAAAGTGAACTCTGGTTGCTCCACTTCTGTTTCTTCTAGTTTGATATCTTCATCTGCACTTTCTCCCAAATCTTCTAAATCTGCCAGTAAATCTTCATCCATTTCTGATTTAAATTTGTGAATTTTTTTACAGACCAACGCATCTAAAAACTTGCAAGGTTCGACAAAATGCATTGGGATCTAATGCTTGAATTGTTATCAAAGAGGAACAAATAAATTGACTGGTTTAAGGATCGTGCGAATAATTCAGTTTTATTGAACATCTTTCCTTTTTATTTAATTTTGGGTGATGCCAAGTACAGCTGTCAAAGTAGAAGAGTTACCGATTCTGAAGCTGCCCCAGAACCATTCAAATATCAATTATAAACATTATAGAACTGGTCTGACTACTAACCAATTGGAAACAATCGTTGAACTCGAATCAAAATTACTGTCTTCTGATTTCGAATTCACAAACAAAGAGAAGGTTTGGTGCAGTGAGAGGTGCTTTGTTCGATATTTGAAAGCAACTTCCTGGGATGTGGATGCAGCAAAGAAACGACTTGAAAGTACACTGTTGTGGAGACGAGAATACCAACCAGACGAAATTACACCGGAAGAAGTTGAACCTGAAGCATTGACAGGAAAGTCATTTGTTACTGGTATTTTGATTTATTACCAACAGATATAGGGTTTAATAAGGATGCTTGCCCTGTAATTTATTTATTACCTCAAAGAGAAAACACCAAAACATATGATAGGTACGAACCGAAATTTTAAATAGTGTCATGCTTCATTTTTAAATCAATCATTTGAATGATCACTGATTCTTTAGACAGATTAGATTTGCGGTGTACAACATAGAAAAGGCATTAAAGTAATATTTAAATAGCTTAATTTAGAATCATGCCTGATGGAGTGCATTCAATAGTTATTTTAGTCGATTATGAACACTTGAGTCTGGCAAACGCAACACCATTATCAACAAGTAGAAAATTTTTGGATATTTTTCAAAGTATCAAAATCTAAATGCTGACCATAGATCATTACCCAGAAATACTTCATAGTGCATTAGTAGTGAATCCCTCTTGGTACGTATCTGTATTTCTAAGGATGGTGACACCCTTTATGGATCCAATCACTCGAAAAAAGATTCAGTTGGTTTATCTGAACTCCAGAGATTCACAAACACCACAGGATCATATTCCTAGTGATCAGTTGATAACCGAATATGGAGGAGAGTACCATATGCCATGGAATTTTGAAGTCTATTGGAATGAATTTACTAAATTATAAACTGTTTCACTTACGCCCATTTTTATTCGTACTGTAAAATTCATGATTAAAAAGCAAGATTCTGTTTATTAACGTTGGTTAAAGGCGCATTTTCCACAATTATTTGTAGCACAATCATTACATCTCCAGTACCACATATTGCATATCCATCCACATGAATTGCACTTCTTATTCCTACTCCTAATAACAAGTTTTTCCCACGAATGCACATGGATATCATGTGTTTGATAAATCTGTCGTAGCCTTTCTCGTTCGATCGCGTTTGCATCAGGTGCTCGTTCATTCAATATGATTTCCAACTCTACTGGATTCCATAAGTCACAATTGCATGTTCTAGGAATCCACCCATCACCACAAACGTAACAGAATTCATATTTACAAACAGCGCAGGTCATATGATTGCAATCTTCACTCTTTTCAATTCCAGCTCCACACTGTCCACATATTTTCCAGCCGTGGCTAATAACCATTTCCCTAAATTCTGGATCCAAGTTTTTGATTGTAACAGATGAAAGGCTTGTTTGTAAGTCTTTGTAACGATTAAATTCATCCGTTTTTAATGATTTTTCAATCAGCTCTTGAACTATTTCGCGTTTACAGCATCTAGCGGGAAAAAAACTAATATCATGCATAGCTGTCAAACACACTTGTCGTACACATGGATCACAATAATAATGTCCACAGAGTACTTTTTGCTTAGTTTTTTTAAAACAGGAGATACAATCTGACCACTTGTCAATATTTGAAGAACATTGTTCTGAGTTTGTAGTGGAAAAAAATGTGTCAGTTGAGGGGCTTTGGGGGATTGATGCAAACGATAAACTGGCTATCTGTTTTGCTAAATCGTCCATTTTTTCCACGTCATTTTTTGAAGCACTATGGGCATACTCCCTATCCAGTCGCTCCAGTTCATCCTGATTTTGTAGGCGGGCGTACAATTCGTCTGGAATTGTGTCATTCCTGGCAATAGCTGTTGCCTATCTGAAATCTTGATCCCATACCTTCAAATCTTGTTGCCATAAATTAACAGCATAAATGAAGTCGTTAGGGTCTGATTCGTCACAGATGCTTAAATCATCAATGTCAGATAAACTTATCTTGATGGTTAACGTGTAATCTTTCACTAATTGACTATTAAATGATGAATCCGTCATATATAAGTGAAAATTAAAATGATTTAGCGGTTATATCTTCAAAACTGACAGTTAAGGTTGACATTTTACATTTCTATAAACCTTGCATAATCTTTAAGTTCAACCAATAGCTACTTGTTCTGGGAATTCACTTGCATATGACCAGCCTAAAACATCGAAAAGAAATGTACACTATCAACTTTGCTATTTCTATCCGACATACTGATTTTTAAACCCATCACATACAGTGAAACACGTTTAAAACCTAGGAATTGTTTTATTTGTTGTAAGAACTATAGACCCCTTTAATTTTAGTTCAATAGGCTCAAACCATCACCAATAGCCGAAACCCACATACTCATAATGAATATCGTATTTGATTACACCATGCATATTTCTTGGGTACCAAATTCGGAAATGATGAAAAAGGGGTGAAGGATTTGTGCGATAGTGCAGGGGAAATCGAAGTACAAAAGAGGATGGATTGATAGTACTTGACATCCTTAAATTCACAACATGGGATTGTATCAGTAACAGTGGATGAAAGCACTCAATGAATGGGAATATGATAGTAACTAATGCTGCCATTACTGGCATATGGTTCTAAATCTGTTCAGCGGAACTAAAAAACAAGAATCAAGATTCATTGTCAAAAAGGGCCAAGTAAGCGATTGAACACAACCAAGAAACAAAACACTTGACAGTAACTGTCATGTGTGCCCTTTTATGTGGTGCAATTAACAGACAAAGCCCTTAAATACACAACAACCAAAGGGCACTTTTGATGGACTCTTTACAAACCTCCGTTGGTTTTGATCCTCAATACAGCAATGAATCTCCTTTGTCCAATCTGAAGTTTCACCGCCAAGTGATACAAGGACAAACATAGTATTTCGAAGGGAACTCGGGAGATCAAATCACCTCACTTGTTTCAGAATAGAGCCGCCCAAAGTTTGTATAAATATGGAGAAAAGCACAGATGGGATTAAAATATTCTGATGAACTTTGCAAGTTACGAAGTTGACCATCCTACCGAATATGCCGGAAGACCACGTAGATATGCTTTATCCCCAAAGGACCAACCTTTAGTATCTTCTCCTCACCCTACCATCAAGACTTTATATGATGTACTGCTTTATGGTGTCCGTACTTATGAAGCAACCCGCCCTTTGTTTGGCTTTAGACAAACCCTACGTATTGTAGAAGAATCAAAGGAAGTCTCAAAGACTGTTGCTGGAGTTACCAAGACCGAAACTAAAACCTGGAAGTTTCCAGAATTATCTCCGTATTCTTGGGTTACTTATATGCAAGTATATGAATCAGTGAACCAAATTGGTTCTGGATTAGTCAAACTGGGTTTGAAACCAAAAGAGAAACTGACCATCTTTCATTCTACCAGGTATTAAATCCATTATAAAAAGCTAACCTTTCTTAGTAAAGAATGGATGACTGTCGCTCAAGCGTGTTATTCACAAAATTTTACCATCACTACTGCTTACGACAACTTGGGTGTTGATGCATTGACTTACTCTCTGAATGAATGTGAAGTATCAATCCTTTTCACTCAGAGTGACTTACTTTCCGTTGTAAAGCAAGTTGGCGACAAGGTGCCAACTCTAAAACACGTCATTTACAGTGGAACTGCTACCAACGAGACTCTCAAAGAAGTTCAAGCTGCCTGCCCAAACTTGGAATTCCACTCACTCATTCAAGTTCAAGAATTAGGGCGATTGAACCCTGCTGCTCCTAATCCACCATCTCCTGAAGATTTGTGTTGTATTATGTACACGTCTGGTTCTACTGGAAACCCAAAGGGAGTCATGCTTTCTCACTCAAACATGGTTGGTGCTGTTGGTGGTGCTTATACAGTATTGAAGGAGCACTTGACTGATGGCGGATCCTATCTTGCATATCTTCCTTTAGCCCACGTTCTTGAATTCATCGTACAAAATCTTTGTGTATTCAGCGGTATCCAAGTGGGATATGGTACCCCACGTACTTTGACCGATGCCTCCGTCCGTAACTGTAAGGGTGATCTTGGTGAATTAAAACCTCTTTTCATGGTTGGTGTTCCAGCAGTGTGGGAGACTATCCGTAAAGGTATTGTTGCAAAATTAGACAATGCCAGCTCATCGGAAAAATATGTATTCAACAAAGCATACCAATTGAAGAAGAGATTGCATAAAATGAATGCTAACCATGGGTTTGTTGATCGTACTGTATTCAAAAAGATTCAAGAAGCTACTGGAGGAAACTTAAAGCTTGCACTCAGTGGTGGAGCTCCAATGGCACCAGAGACTCAAGAATTCTTAACAATGGTCCTGTGCCATATTATCCAAGGTTACGGAATGACCGAAACTTGTGGTGCAATTGCAGTACAAAGTCCAAACATGCGAGGTGTTTATGGTGTTTGTGGTGGACCATTTCCTCACGCCGAAATCAAGCTAGTCAAAACTACCAATTACAATCCAAACCCTACCGATGGATCCAACCCGCAAGGAGAAGTCTGGATTCGTGGTACTAATGTCATGCAAGGATACTACAAGCAACCTGAACTCACAGCAGAGGTATTAACTGAAGATGGCTGGTTGAAGACTGGCGATGTTGGTGAATGGAAACCGGACGGAAACTTGATTATCATTGATCGGGTCAAGAACTTGGTCAAACTCTCTCATGGTGAATATGTTGCAATCGAAAAATTAGAATCACAATACAAAACATCAAGATATGTTGCGAACATGGTCGTTTATGCCGACCCACTTCAATCTTATATCATTGCCATTGTGGTCGCCAATGAAGTTGAAGTTGGAAAATTGGCCAAAACATTAGGAGTTGATGCATCTGATTTGAACAACCCAAAGATTTTGGAAGCGATGGTGAAAGATTTCGCTGTATGTGCACGAGTAGCCAATTTCAAGGGTGCAGAAATCCTGAAGGCTATATATGTTACCAACGAGGAATGGACAACTGACAATGGATTGCTCACTGCCGCACAGAAACTGAATCGAAAACCAATCATGCAGAAATATGCCACTGAGGTTGATAAGTTGTATGGTAAAAATTAGATGTATCAATCTTTTGGATTTCTAAATATATATTTTATAAAATTAGAAAAGAGATATCTTACAGTTTTGAACAGAAACTCAGATTAGAAATAATTATGATTTCCAGGTCAAGTTGTAGGATCTACTAAGATGACAAATATAAGCATAATCTAAAGTCACATCTCAATTGAATGTGAAAATAAGCGACCCATTTGTCCAAATGCTTACTGGATTATTCCAGATTTGATTTGTAGGTCACTTCAAGGCACTGTCTGTAACTTAAAGGCACTGTGTGAGTAACCCCATTTAACTTGCAGCAGAGCCCTAAATCAACTGTAGAGTTTTAGTTTAATCAACCATTTACTCTATTAGAATTCCATGGTTCAATCGACCAGAAATTGATTTGATGAATGGGATATTTTTCGTGATTCTAATATTTACACCGAACTAACTAGCCAGTTGTTTCACAAACAGTACCCCAAATAGTATAAATATTCAAGGAATAATGGGAAAATACAATCATTCTGATGAACTTTGCAAGTTACGAAATTGACCATCCAACTGCTGATGCTGGAAGACCCCATAGATATGGTTTATCACCCAAAGATCAACCTTTAGTATCTACTCCTCATCCTTCCATCAAGACTTTATATGATGTATTGCTTTATGGTGTACGTACCTATGGAGGTGATCGTCCATTGTTTGGAAGTAGAGAGACGCTACGTATTGTGGAAGAAGCGAAGGAAGTAACTAAAACTATTGGTGCAGAGACAAAGACTGAAACTAAAATTTGGAAGTTTCCTGAATTATCTCCCTTCTCTTGGGTTACTTATTCAGAAGTTTATGAAATGGCCAAACAGATTGGTTCCGGATTGATCAAACTTGGTTTACAACCAAAAGACAAATTGACCATCTTCCATTCTACCAGGTAAATACTAATCATTTGATGTTCTAGTAAAGAATGGATGATATTTGCACAAGCTTGTTATTCCCAAACGATCACTATTACTACTGCGTACGATAACCTAGGTGTTGATGCACTGACTTATTCTCTGAATGAATGTGAAGTGTCCATCCTTTTCACGCAGAGCACCTTGTTATCTGTTGTAAAACAAATTGGTGATAAAGTTTCGACCTTGAAACATATCATTTACAGTGGAACTGTATCGACCGAAAATTTAAAAGAAGTTCAAGATTCTTGCCCTAGCTTGGAATTCCATTCGCTCGCTGAAGTACAAGAGCTAGGTCGCCAAAATCCGGTAGAACCTACACCGCCTTCTCCTGAAGACTTGTCCTGCATTATGTATACCTCTGGCTCAACTGGAAAGCCAAAAGGGGTAATGATTTCTCATTCAAATATTGTTGGTGCTGTTGGTGGTGCTTATACAGCTCTTGGTGACTATTTTGACGCAGGTGGATCCTATCTTGGTTACCTTCCTTTAGCCCACGTCCTGGAATTTTTAGTTCAAAATCTATGTGTCTTTGGTGGAATACAAATTGGATATGGTACTCCTCGAACCCTTACAGACACAAGCGTCCGTAACTGTAAAGGTGATCTCGGGGAACTAAAGCCAGTCATGATGGTTGGTGTTCCATCGGTTTGGGAAACAATTAGAAAAGGAATCATTGCAAAATTGGACAACGCCAGTACCCCTGAAAAGTATATCTTCAACAAAGCATACCAGTTGAAGAAAAAGCTCTACAAAATGAATGCCAGTACTGGGTTTCTTGATCGTACTGTATTCAAAAAGATTCAAGAGATTACTGGAGGAAATTTAAAGCTTGTTCTCAGTGGTGGAGCTCCAATGGCACCAGAGACTCAAGAATTTTTAACGATGACATTGGTTCAAGTCATTCAAGGTTATGGTATGACCGAAACCTGCGGCTCAACTGCAGTACAGAGTCCAAAAATGAGAGGTAACTATGGTGTTTGTGGTGGACCATTTCCTCACGCCGAAATCAAGTTAGTCAAAACTACCAATTACAACCCAAACCCTACCGATGGTTCCAACCCGAAAGGAGAAGTCTGGGTTCGTGGTACTAATGTCATGCAAGGATACTACAAGCAACCTGAACTCACAGCAGA
>JADGIX010000330.1:0-10509 GCA_027595885.1 Globomyces sp. JEL0801
TTGCTTTGTTCTTGTAAACAGTTAAATTTTAATAAATCCAAGATAAAGTAATTATAATAGAAAACACCAGTTTATCATATATTTGAGTTTTTAGTAACGTGTAGTTTCTATATATGGTTATACCGATAGTCGATAATATTTCTGCTAATTATCCATTTATAAATAATTAAGGAACAACATCCCATAAACCAGAATTAAGCAAGTGATTTAGATATTTAAAAATCAAGCACGTAATTTGGATATTTATCAAAACATCAATGAATGTATTAGTTCAATGCTATTAGTTCAATGTTACCATTTCTACTCGATTCAAGATGGTCAAACAATTTGCATTTGAAACGGTGAAAATAAAAAACACCAAATCAGGAAGGAACCCTAAAATAGGCAACAATAAAAAAACCCCAAAACAAAGCAAAACAAAAATAAAAAAACAAAAACAAAATCAAAGTATCTTTTAGTATGAATTCACCCGCGCAATCTCCTTCTCCAAAAAGAGCTCCTTATAAAGTCATCTGTCTAACTGGTGGTAATGATATATTCAATAATATGATTCTTATTAGGTCCTTGTGGTGGAAAGACTTCTTCTGTATCAATTCTATCCGATTTATTTGAATCATTGGGTTGGAGAGTTTATAGAGTTCCTGAAACTGCTACCATTCTCTTTGGGTATCTAAATTATCTAATCATCTTTAGTGGTGGAGTTCATTTCCCTGATTTGGATAGAGAAGCTTCTTACAGTTTTCAAAAATCTATCTTGACTGTCATGATTCAAATTGAAAATACTTATCGTGAAGTAATTGAGTTTTTGATAAACAATCTAGTTGGCCAAATTAAATAGCAAACGTGGAATTAAAACTGTCTTAATCTGTGATAGGTAATTTTGAATTCATTTTCATAATGTTAGGTAATGTAGATAAACTAAAATAGATTTAGAGGTGCAATGGATCCATCAGGTATATTCTTTTACTCTGAATTGTTAGCTTATATGGATCGTAATGAATGGTTAAGAATGTTACATGAACTCCAATTAGATGAAGTAGCACTTAGAGATCATCGATATGATTGTGTAGTTCATTTAGTTACTGCAGCTAAAGGAGCCGAAGCTTTTTATTCTTTAGAAAACAATGCAACAAGAACTGAAGGATTAGAATTAGCAGCATCACTAGATACAGCTGTAATTCCCAATCTTGATTTTAATTTTAATAGGTAATGAATGCTTGGGTAGGACATGCATCTTTACAAGTCATTGATAACGTATCTGTCAAGAATTTTACTGAAAAATGTGATCGAGTTGTTCAAGCAGTATCAACTCGATTAGGTTTAACATCCGATCAAAATCGATATGGTAAACAAGTTAAAAAACACAAATTTTTGGTCAATAATTATAAATTTTCAAAAGACTTTCCTGTACCTTATCGAGATTTCCACGTTGAACGTAACAAAATCCATTCACTCATCAACTAGATCGATATGTCATCAATACTCTTGGAGATGGTACCCAAACACGAATAAGAAGGTAACTTTTTAAAAAAAAAAATCTAAATGTGATGATAGACGAGTAGAAGTAGGAATGACATCAGTACATTTAAATATGACCATACGATATCCAGAACATGATGGTCAACGAGTTGAAATCCGTCGTAATATATCACCAAGAGAATTTGAATCATTAAGATCTCAATCCGATCCAACTCGTAAAACAATCACCAAATTAAGAAGATGTTTTTTATATAATGATCGATATTTTCAATTAGATTTATTTCAAGCTCCTCAAGAAGGTCTAGTCATGTTGGAAGCTTATTTAGATTATGAAGGAAATTCAAATCGTCTTTTGGTTCCGGATTGGTTAGATTGTACTGAAATTACTGATCAAAATCAATATTCCATGTTTAGTTTAGCTTCTCGTTAACTCAAATTCGTTTCAAAAAAAACTTATATCCAAAATCTCTCAATATGCTACCATTGATAATATAAAATGTTATTTTTAAAAAAAGAATCACGATATTTTTTTGCAAGATCAATTTTTAGATTTTTTTGTTTATTACTGGCTAAATTTAGATAAATATTCCAGTATGATGGTAACCATCCATATATCACCATTTTTACTTGCAAGGAATAAAAATCGAACCATATCTTCTTCAATCGAATCTTTTCCTAATTCAATAAAAGTTCGAAATGCTCTTTCACGAATACTTGCAAATTGTTGTTGTAATTCCAAAGCTGGTGGATATGTTGTTTGATATTTTGGTCGACTTGCTAAAAATTTTAATTGTTGAATATATTGTTTTTTGGATAATTCTTGTTTATCTAGATTGGATAAAACACTGACAATGGTACTTAGAATCATCATCATCAATTCCCATTGTGTTAATAAATGTGGTGTAGCATCGAAACTAAAACCTTGAGTAGGTAATTGTGAAAATATTATGGTACATAATTCTTGAACATGTATACTGTTGCCTATCAATACTTGATTTTCATGAATTGTCAATAATTTTCCAAGTACATCCAATGCTGGATTGACATAATAGTTGTCGGTTTCGGATATATAATCAGTACAGACTTGTACAATCAAATTCGCCATTTCTTGATTTGGTAAAATAACATAATTGGCAATGTTTGATAACATAATTAGGGAATTTTTTCGATGCTCCAATACATTGGTGGTGGGTAAGGTAATTGGTAATGAACCATATGGATTCGTTAAACTTTCCAATTCAGAGGATATTGGTAAATTTAATGTTTGAAATATGATGGTGATGAAATTCACATTTTTGGACATTGTAAATTGATTGTCGGGTAATAGTGTGGCATTTCTTAATATTAGACCAATTGCACATGTTTGTTCCATTAACCATTTGTTTTCATCCAATGATGATTCATAATTGGCTTGAAAGGATGTTTGTATGGTGGATTCAATTTCAAATAATTCTCGATAAGTTAAAAATTTCTGATTGGGTTTCATTTCCAATTTCGCTAATGTAGATTTCATTAAAATCACAAGAGTGTCAAGTATGGGTGGATATTCCTGGATGCGAAATTGAAATTCTGATGAATATATCGTTAGTACATCTAATCCATAACGAATTTGATACGTTAAACCAGATTTCAATGCCATATTGAGTCTTTTCAGATTTTTGGGAGCTAATATAATGAATTGAATAATAAATTACCATAGAGTTCTTTTGAAGCTCGCATTTTCTTTAACGCATCACTCATGATTCCCAAATCTAACCCACCAAATGAAGTCAGTCTTCTGGCTTTTGGTACATATTCCACTCCCTCACCATCTTCTTCAATAATCACGTTGGGAATTGGTTCAGGTGGTAATTCTTGTTGAACTGGAGTAGCAGGTTGTGATTTTTGAACCTGTGGCATCATTTGTGGTTGCATAGGGTTCTGCATCACATTCCCTTGAAACTGGGAAGAAAGACTTTCTACTGACGGTGATCCCATCGAGTTCATATCATTGGTCATCATTTTAGTGTTTCCAATCTGTTGAGGTCTAGGTTGCATTTGCTGCTGTGGTTGTGGGGTTTTTCGAGCTCCGGATTGTAAAATCATTTGCTCTAGTGGATACAAAAAGGTAACATAATTAGTTTGAAGCTGAGTTATCACCTTAGGACTGATTTCAATTCCCAATTTCATACAAACATTGAACCAGTTGTTTGAAATTCTCAGCTATTCATCAAATTACACTTAATGTTACCTTATCAAATCCACCTTCTTGAACAATAGTATGAAAGGTTACAAATGCATCCATAGGTTTCTGACCTAGTGGTGGAATACGACCAGCATTGGTATTTCGCTTTTGTAAAAACTGATGGAAGGTCGCTTCAAAAACAGATCTTTCATTCAAATTAGCATGAGGAGTTCCTTCAAATGTCTTGAAACTATTCTGTCGGGTAGTGGGAGATGGTACATTGGTAATATTATTCACACCCATCATTCCTGTATCTAAAACATCAAAATTAAAAGATTACTAAATTGATTTTGTTGCCAGTTTGGCATTCCAGCCTGGATCTGTTGTTGCATATTCTGATTATTCAATAATTGCTGCTGTTGAGGTGTCAAACCTTGGCCGCTTTGCTGCATATTAACATTTTGATTCTTTGCTTGGTCATTCATTGGTTTCTGATTCATTGATTGTTGACCATTTAACGAAGCATTCATTAAATTTTGCTGAGTTAATTGTTGTGTCATTAATTTCTGAGCATTCAGTTGTTGCATTTGTAACATCTGAGGGGTATTCATTTGACCAGGAACCATATTTGCGTTAAGTTGATTTTGCATCTGCATCATTTGTTGAAGCAACTGTGGATTTACTTGACCACCCATTGATTGCAGCATCGAGTTTATATTGTTTGTGTTAGAAGGCAATGCATTCTGCGTTTGAGGAGTAAGTTGACCAGCTTGTAACTGATTTTGCCCTTGATTTCCCATATTAGCTTGTTGTAGATTGCCATTGCCTTGTAACTGATTTTGCCCTTGATTTCCCATATTAGCTTGTTGTAGATTGCCATTGCCTTGCAATTGATTTTGCCCTTGATTTCCCATATTAGCATTGACTTGCTGTAAATTGCCAGTACCTTGTAACTGATTCTGACTTTGATTTACCATATTAGAATTTACTCCAGCACCTTGTGGTACTCCATGATTCGTTTGAGGAGTATTATTTTGTGATGGTGGACTCAAATTAGCTGAAGTTGCTCCTTGATTCATATTCATACCATTCTGAGGTAAATTACTGGTATTCATTGGAGATTGATTCATATTCATTGTATTTTGAGGCATATTACTTGTACTCATGGGAGATTGATTCAACATTCCTTGATCTAATAAAACTTTAAAAGTAAAAGATATTACTTTGTTTAAAATTATTAAATTGTTGTTGGTTTAAATTTCCACCAGATTGATTTTGTTGAAATGAGTTATTTTGAGGGGTAAAATTGGATTGGATATTTTGAAAAGGTAAATTAGTATCTTGCTGCCACTGTTGCATTTGAGAGAAATATAAAGCTACAAATAGTGAGTAAGGTACTAGTTACGATTTTGTTGAAATTGTTGATTTCTTGATTGAATATTTAATTGTTGTTGTTGCCTTTGAAGTGCTGAGAACATTTGATGATTTGAAGGGGATTGAGATAGTAGTTGATTTGAAGTGGGTTGAGATAGTAGTTGATTTGAAGGGGATTGAGCTATTGAATTAGTTTTTTTTTCAATACCCCTGTCTTGATTGAATTCTTGTAAATTAAAATTAAAATCTTTATTTTGTTGATGGTTTTGTTGATGTAGATTACCATAAGGATTCATGATGGCACAAGTTTTTTATTTGGAAAAATCAAATCAAATGAAAAAATACAAAATACTGGACAACAAAAAATACTCTTTTAACCAACTAATTCATACCCTAATTATAAACTAATAAATCACGAATTATACACGAATGAGAAACTAATAAATCACGGAAAATTAGTACTTTTACGCTATATTAAAAATAGTTTATCATTAAAATGTTGACCATGTCCAATCATTAGGAACAGTTCCTATAGGAGTCTCCGCTATATCTATACATTAATTAATTAATTATAATACCTGGTTGTTCAACTTTACGTGAATTAATATCAAGTCCTGTCGTTATTGCTATTCATCAAATCATCATTAAAATTTACATAATGCTCCATCTTCATCACTGGTCTCCAAATCACTAACTCGTAATGGTATTAAATGTGATAAATATTCTTTATGACATGGATCACATACTCTACAATTCACTCCACTAGGATGAAATTGTCCATCTTGATCCAATCGGACAATTTGCTATTGCAAATAAAAAATTTAAAAATTTTACTGAACAACATTCCAAACAAAATATATCTCCACATCTTCGACAATGATGTCTTCGAGTAAAGAAAGTGAAATGATTTCCACAAAGGTTACCTAAAAATAGTTCAAATAAAATCAAATTTTAATACCTAAAAATAATTAAAATTAAATCAAATCAAATACCTAAAAACAATTAAAATCAAATTTTAATACCTAAAAACAATTAACATAAAGGCAAATTTACATTCTTTAGCCATTTTATCAGGTTTCCAATGTTCAGTTGAAGGAGGACCAGTAACAAATTTTAAAGGAGCAGGTTCATGATCCTGTTTTTGTTTACGAATTTGACCCATTATTCTAGTACTAGTTTGTTCTGGTATTATATTATTTTGAGATTCTGATTTTCCTATACTTGGTTTTTGAGGTCTCTTTAATCGATCCTGAATCATTTGCTTTTTATAGTTAATTTCAATCTTTAAAATACTTGAGGATCCATCCTGAAAAAGTAAAGTAAAAATAATGAAACACAAACAATTCAACTGAAACTATGGCTTTGGATTCACATAACAATAGTCTTGTTGCAATCATTCAATGTCTTGGTACTCTCTTGCTTTACTAGTATCTTATCATTCGTTAATTGAATTTTGTGGGGTAAAATATTAGAATCCAATCATAAACAAGAATTATTGATAAATTAAAAAATATAGACTGTCATATGATTGGTATGTTATTCCTTAATAGCAAGGGAACGAAAACGCGTCAACTCTCCAACTATTATCAATGCAATTATTATTTTGGTTATTGATAGGAAATAGTCAAGCTGAAAGAATTATTCAATCTCAATGGATGGACTCCTACTCATGTGAAGGACCTCCAGATGCAATGTATGTCTTCAATATCCAGAATTTAAAGTCTCAATCTCCTAAAAATGAGACTTGGGCACCTCTTTACACTGCTTTTGCCAATGAATTTATCATTGGTAAATGCGGTTACAAGTACACTCCTATTTTTTCTGGTTGTTGCTTTGCTTCTCTAGATTTAAACTTATCAAGTGGTTGGAAGAGTGGGTCGCCAACACTACTCAAACCAGACGACTTTACATACGAATCTTCAGTTTACGTTGGAGCAAATGACCACTCTTACTGTTCTATCAACCCAATTAATGGTTCTCTATTTAATGGGTTATCAGAAGTTCTATTTTTGGCAGACGACAAAGATATATGTGTTGATAAGTATTATAAATGCAACAAAGATGGAAGTTTTTTGGTTTACCCTAGCGAAGGTTGTACTGGTACCCCAGCTACACTTGGTTTACAACAGAATATCATACAGTTTGATATCCAAGCGTTAGGGAATTTTGAAGGTAGATTAGTGACATATCAAAACGGAGCTACAAGAACTATATGGTGAGTCAATTGTCACTGATATTAGGACACTCTATACCCCATCCTTTAAGGATAAGTTTTTCGTTCCAAATCCTAATGCCCATTTTAAATCTGAAATCCTTCGACTTTCTCTTCTACTATTAACACTTCTATTCTATACTGCTGGGATTATTGATGGGTTACTTGCACTTCGAAAAGGATACAAATTCTTTATTGTCATTCAAATTGTCTCACAATTGCTCTATATGGCATTGGCAACATCTTACATCTATCAACTTGTGGTTAACACTAACAGCTCATTTGAAAGGCAATTGATTGAGTATGTTGGTAATTGGCTTTATGGACTTGCTACATTGTTCAACATCTACATCAACGTATTTTTACTATACTCTCTTCAAATTAAATTAGTTCCTCAATGGACAATGTATCCTGTATGTGCAATTCTCTTCATGTTACATATTTTACTAAATGGTGCTGTTTATATTAACGTTTGTAATTTTTCAGCATGGAAGAATTGGTCATATTGTACTTCTACATTCAGATCTGTTTGGAGACTCTATATACCCTATTGGATCATCACAATGTTTATTTGGAATCTCGTACCAGCTACACTATTAATTATTTTTATTGTTTCTCAAAATTTACCAAAATTCACTATCGTTGGTGTCATCAAAAGTATATGGTTTCATGATAAATTCATATTTATCATCTTACTCATTCAATTGATGAATATCGTTTCTTATCAAAATGTTTTTCTATTAACTGACTTTAATGACTATTTAGATAATGATAAAGCAGTTTCTGGTGTACAGAAAATCAAAGGTTTGTTAAGATCTATTCATTCTCTATTTAATATCATATATCTTCATCGTATCAGACGTGTTTTTAAGTCTGTTTCGAAAGTTGCAAGTATGAACAAAAGTGATTTGAAAAGTAACTTTGGAACGGCTAGTACAGCAAAGTCACAATAAAATCAATTCATCTGTATTTTTAAACTATTTCATTTTCAAATCACCATTTCAAATTTTATATACAAACTGTATTCAGTACGCGTTTTTTCAAACAATTTATCATTTAAATATGATACTAAACTATTTGATACTACTTTCTGTTGCTCATGCTGATCAAATTTTGGAATCACAATGGTTAGATAGTTATTCATGTGATGGACCACCAAATGCCATGTATATCTTCAATATCAATGATATAGAAGCATATGAACCTGATGAAGATGAGACTTGGGCTCCATTATACACCAACTTTGCTTACGAATATATTATAGGTACATGTGGGATAAAGAAAACACCTATTTATAATGGATGTTGTTTTGCATCTCTTGATTTAACGATATCGGAAGGATGGAAGAGTGGTTCTCCAACCTTGTTACCCTCAGATGATAAGTATGATGATTTGGTTTATCTTGGTGCAAATGGTAATACTTACTGTTCAGTCAAACCGATGAATGGGTCACTATTCATGGGATTAGTGCAAGTCCTTGTGTTGGCTGATGACACTACATGTGTAGATCAACACTACAAGTGTAAAAAGAATGGTGATTTTTTGGTATATGCAGATGATGGTTGTAGTGGTGATCCAATTTCGGTTAAAATACTACCACAATCGACAGAACTGTCTCATCCATCTTTAGGTACATTTGAAGGTCAAATGGTAACTTTTCAAAAGGGAACAACCCAAAAGATATGGTATATAATATTTGTATTTATTCCAGGACTCTATTTACCCCTAATGACCGAAACATTGTATTTGTACCCAATCCGAATCCATTTGTTGCTTCTGACGTTCTACGTATTGGATTACTCTCACTTCAACTTCTTCTCTATGGATGGGGTGCTGTTCAAGCTATCATTAGACTTCAAAAAGGTTATAAATTATACTTGGTTGCTCAATTATGTTCACAATTACTCTATATGGCATTCGTTTCATCATACATTTATCAAGATACAGTCATCAGTAATGCTACTACTTTATCACATGTGGATTATCTTGGTAATTGGTTATATGGATTAGCAACATTATTCAACTGTTACTTGACTGTTTTACTGTTATATTCCGTGAAAATCAGTTTTGTACCGAAATGGACATTATATCCAGTTTGTATACTATTATTTTTATTACATTTACTATTAAATGGATCAGTTTATCTTAACGTATGTAGTATCGCCAGTTTGAAAAAATGGTCATATTGTACATCAGGATTACGAAAAGTATGGAGAACGTTTGTTCCATATTGGATTATAACGATGTTTTTCTGGAATCTTATTCCAACCACATTATTAATCATCTATATCGTTTGGCAAGGTGTAGAAAAAAGAAATGGATCAACTACAGCTAAAATGATTTGGTTATACGATAAACCAGTATTTGCAATTTTATTAGTTCAAATTATCATTATTGCATCTTATCAGAATGTATTTCAAATTGTGGAAAGAAATGATTATTTGAATAATGATAAAGCTGGTATTGGTGTTCAAGCTTTGAAAGGAATATTACGTTCACTTCATTCTTTGTTTAATATTTTGTATCTTGATAGAGTTCCAATTATTTTCAAAACTGCTTCTTTGAATATCTCTAAAATGACTCGAAGTGAAGTACCTAATAGTACTACCGGAACTACTAATACAAAGAATCATTAATTATATTAACAAAATACCGAAATAAAAAAAGTTGTGTAAGTATCCCATCTCCTGTTTTGTGTTTATGATCCATCAATTCACATGACCCATTAGAAAGAGTTTTTGTTTACGCGTTTCTACTTTCCTAAAACGTTCATGATTCTCCAAAAGATTTTACTGCTCAAGACCATCTTGGCAGATCGAATCTTACAGTCTCAATGGCTAAACACGTATGCCTGTGAAGGACCTCCAAATGCCATGTATATCTTCAACATCAATGATATAGAAGCTTATGAACCTGATGAAGATGAGACTTGGGCTCCATTATACACTGATTTTGCTGGTGAATATATTATAGGTCAATGTGGATACAAGTATACTCCTATCTATGCTGGTTGTTGTTTTGCATCTCTAGATTTGAAGATTTCGGAAGGTTGGATGAGTGGGTCACCTGCCTTATTAGATCCAGATGATGACGCTTATGAATCTTTGGTTCACCTTGGAGCTAATGATAACACATATTGTTCGGTTAAACCAATTAATGGTTCGCTCTTTACTGGTTTGGTGGAAGTTCTTGTGCTTGCTGATGACACTACATGTGTAGATCAATACTACAAGTGTAAAAAGAATGGTGATTTTTTGGTATATGCAGATGATGGTTGTAG